>JAPQNM010000044.1:525768-573268 GCA_029783475.1 Metacarcinus magister | reverse complement strand
TTGATGTTGATAAACTTACAATCCTCCTTCATGTCTAATACTTAAGTACATGTTGGCAAGGTATAACAATGCGTGGACCGTACCATACCGTACATACCTGGCGGGAGGCGAGGGGATGGTAGGGAAGGGGCTGGGCCGTAGAGCGGATCAACTGCAACACACACACAAACACACACACACCATTAGTTCAAATTGAGAAACACTTACCTTCACGTATAACATCACAAATTGTATAAAACATCTATAAACTTTGATAATTTCTCATCATTACTATTACTCTATGCATTAATATAGATTCATGACGAGAGAACGAGAGAGAATGAGAGAGAGAGAGAGAGAGAGGAGAGGACGGGTTGAGTATTGTTTTATCCTCACCGAAGCAGTACATGGATGCTATTGGTTCCCGCGATGCAGTGACCATTGTGGCACACCAAGGCTTGTCACTATCAGCCGTAGTGCATCCCTGGTAGGTGATATTCTTCCACACAAAGGGGAACACACACTTAGGGATGTACATGCCTGCAAAATAAATCAAACTGGAATGAAGCCAAACATGATCTCTTTAGACACGATGGTTGTTGATATTCCACGTCCATTTAAAATTTTCATCGGTTTACCCTTCGAAAATTGCATTAGAGATTATAATATCACTCCTTCCTTTTAGTTATTAATTATTATCACTCAGTTTCGTCTCATTCATTCATTACAACTGTTCTTAATCATTTCATTACAACATCTCCCGCATATGAAGAAGCGATACTAGCTACACAATATTTCCAGTTATACTTAATTAATCTTCGCGTTACTTTCTAGTATACTAATCAAAAATAACATCAATACCATCGCTCTATAGAATCCATAGAATCTATAGAATCCCTCATTATACCAAACCTTCACAGTCTTTATAAAACTAACCCTAATTACTTACCTACTCGTCTTGGTCCTTTAGGGTAAGGCGGCAGGCAGTTGGTGCAGCTGATTGCCGGTGGAGGAGGAAGTGCAGTGTTGGGAGACCAATTGGGTAATGGTACAGGATGGGCAGGGAAGGGAGGGTGTATTGGGAACAGAGTGGGATGTGCACGGAATGGAAGTCGGCGTGTAGTCAAGGTAGGTAAGGTACTAAAGGTAAATAACAGTGGGGTGTGTACAGGTAAGAGGTAACAAGTGACTGGGGGATGTGCAGGGAGGGTTGGAGCGTGTGTGTGATGGTTGGGGATGTGTGGGGAGGACTGTGCAGGTAAGGGATGCTGGCGTTTGTGTCTAGGAAGAGAGCGTAAGTGACGGTAAGGAGGATATGTGCATGCTAGGGAGGGATATGCGAGGAAGGTGTAGGAGGTGGGTGGGGAAGGTGTGGGGAATGGAAGGCAAATGGGTGGGGAAGGTTTGAAAGGATTAAATGGAGGGGGTGAGGAAGTTGTGAATGGAAGGCACGAGGGTGAGGAAGTTGTGAATGGAAGGCAAGGGGGTGAAGAAGGTGGGGGAGGTCTCAAAGGATCAATTGTGGGTGGGGAAGGAATAGGGAATGGAAGGCAGGTGGGTGGGGAAGGTGTGGGGAATGGAAGGCAAGTGGGTAGGGAAGGTGTGGGGAATGGAAGGCAAGTGGGTGGGGAAGGTGTGGGGAATGGAAGGCAAGTGGGTGGGGAAGGTGTATGGAATGGAGGCCAGATGGGTGGGAAAAGTGTGGGGAATGGAAGGTAGGTGGGTGGGGAAGGCGTGGGGAATGGAAGGCAGGTGGGTGGGGAAGATGTGGGGAATGGAAGGTAGGTGGGTGGGGAAGGTGTGGGGAATGGAAGGTAGGTGGGTGGGGAAGGTGTGGGGAATGGAAGGCAGGTGGGTGGGGAAGGTTTAGGGAATGGAGGCCAGATGGGTGGGAAAGGTGTGGGGAATGGAAGGTAGGTGTGTGGGGAAGGTGTGGGGAATGGAAGGCAGGTGGGTGGGGAAGGTGCGGGGAATGGAAGGTAGGTGGGTGGGGAAGGTGTGGGGAATGGAAAGCAGATGGGTGGGGAAGGTGTGGGGAATGGAAGGTAGGTGGGTGGGGAAGGTGTGGGGAATGGAAGGCAAGTGGGTGGGGAAGGCGTGGGGAATGGAAGGTAGGTGTGTGGGGAAGGTGTGGGGAATGGAAGGCAGGTGGGTGAGGAAGGTGTGGGGAATGGAAGATAGTTGGGTGGGGAAGGTGTGGGGAATGGAAGGCAAGTGGGTGAGGAAGGCGTGGGGAATGGAAGGCAGGTGGGTGGGGAAGGTGTATGGAATGGAAGCCAGATGGGTGGGAAAGGTGTGGGGAATGGAAGGTAGGTGGGTGGGGAAGGCGTGGGGAATGGAAGGCAAGTGGGTGGAGAAGGTGTGGGGAATGGAAGGCAGGTGGGTGGGGAAGGTGTGGGGAATGGAAGGTAGGTGGGTGGGGAAGGCGTGGGGAATGGAAGGTAGGTGTGTGGGGAAGGTGTGGGGAATGGAAGGCAAGTGTGTGGGGAAGGTGTGGGGAATGGAAGGTAGGTGGGTGGGGAAGGCGTGGGGAATGGAAGGCAGGTGGGTGGGGAAGGTGTATGGAATGGAGGCCAGATGGGTGGGAAAGGTGTGGGGAATGGAAGGCAAGTGGGTGGGGAAGGCGTGGGGAATGGAAGGTAGGAGGGTGGGGAAGGCGTGGGGAATGGAAGGCAGGTGGGTGGGGAAGGTGTGGGGAATGGAAGGTAGGTGGGTGGGGAAGGCGTGGGGAATGGAAGGCAAGTGGGTGGGGAAGGTGTGGGGAATGGAAGGTAGGTGGGTGGGGAAGGCGTGGGGAATGGAAGGCAAGTGGGTGAGGAAGGCGTGGGGAATGGAAGGCAGGTGGGTGGGGAAGGTGTATGGAATGGAGGCCAGATGGGTGGGAAAGGTGTGGGGAATGGAAGATAGGTGGGTGGGGAAGGCGTGGGGAATGGAAGGCAAGTGGGTGGGGAAGGTGTGGGGAATGGAAGGCAGGTGGGTGGGGAAGGTGTGGGGAATGGAAGGCAGGTGGGTGAGGAAGGTGTGGGGAATGGAAGATAGTTGGGTGGGGAAGGTGTGGGGAATGGAAGGCAAGTGGGTGAGGAAGGTGTGGGGAATGGAGGGTAGGTGAGTGGGAAAAGTGTGGGGAATGGAAGGCAAGTTGGTGGGGAAGGTGTGGGGAATGGAAGGTAGGTGGGTGGGGAAGGCGTGGGGAATGGAAGGCAAGTGGGTGAGGAAGGCGTGGGGAATGGAAGGCAGGTGGGTGGGGAAGGTGTGGGGAATGGAAGATAGGTGGGTGGGGAAGGTGTGGGGAATGGAAGGCAGGTGGGTGGGGAAGGTGTATGGAATGGAAGCCAGATGGGTGGGAAAGGTGTGGGGAATGGAAGGTAGGTGGGTGGGGAAGGCGTGGGGAATGGAAGGCAAGTGGGTGGAGAAGGTGTGGGGAATGGAAGGCAGGTGGGTGGGGAAGGTGTGGGGAATGGAAGATAGGTGGGTGGGGAAGGTGTGGGGAATGGAAGGCAAGTGGGTGAGGAAGGCGTGGGGAATGGAAGGCAGGTGGGTGGGGAAGGTGTATGGAATGGAAGCCAGATGGGTGGGAAAGGTGTGGGGAATGGAAGGTAGGTGGGTGGGGAAGGCGTGGGGAATGGAAGGCAAGTGGGTGGAGAAGGTGTGGGGAATGGAAGGCAGGTGGGTGGGGAAGGTGTGGGGAATGGAAGGTAGGTGGGTGGGGAAGGCGTGGGGAATGGAAGGTAGGTGTGTGGGGAAGGTGTGGGGAATGGAAGGCAAGTGTGTGGGGAAGGTGTGGGGAATGGAAGGTAGGTGGGTAGGGAAGGCGTGGGGAATGGAAGGCAGGTGGGTGGGGAAGGTGTGGGGAATGGAAGGCAAGTGGGTGAGGAAGGCGTGGGGAATGGAAGGTAGGAGGGTGGGGAAGGCGTGGGGAATGGAAGGCAAGTGGGTGAGGAAGGCGTGGGGAATGGAAGGTAGGAGGGTGGGGAAGGCGTGGGGAATGGAAGGCAAGTGGGTGAGGAAGGCGTGGGGAATGGAAGGTAGATGGGTGGGGAAGGTGTATGGAATGGAGGCCAGATGGGTGGGAAAGGTGTGGGGAATGGAAGGTAGGTGGGTGGGGAAGGCGTGGGGAATGGAAGGCAAGTGGGTGAGGAAGGCGTGGGGAATGGAAGGCAGGTGGGTGGGGAAGGTGTATGGAATGGAGGCCAGATGGGTGGGAAAGGTGTGGGGAATGGAAGGCAAGTGGGTGAGGAAGGCGTGGGGAATGGAAGGTAGGAGGGTGGGGAAGGCGTGGGGAATGGAAGGCAAGTGGGTGAGGAAGGCGTGGGGAATGGAAGGTAGGAGGGTGGGGAAGGCGTGGGGAATGGAAGGCAAGTGGGTGAGGAAGGCGTGGGGAATGGAAGGTAGATGGGTGGGGAAGGTGTATGGAATGGAGGCCAGATGGGTGGGAAAGGTGTGGGGAATGGAAGGTAGGTGGGTAGGGAAGGCGTGGGGAATGGAAGGCAAGTGGGTGGAGAAGGTGTGGGGAATGGAAGGCAGGTGGGTGGGGAAGGTGTGGGGAATGGAAGATAGGTGGGTGGGGAAGGTGTGGGGAATGGAAGGCAAGTGGGTGAGGAAGGCGTGGGGAATGGAAGGCAGGTGGGTGGGGAAGGTGTATGGAATGGAAGCCAGATGGGTGGGAAAGGTGTGGGGAATGGAAGGTAGGTGGGTGGGGAAGGCGTGGGGAATGGAAGGCAAGTGGGTGGAGAAAGTGTGGGGAATGGAAGGCAGGTGGGTGGGGAAAGGTGTGGGGAATGGAAGGTAGGTGGGTGGGGAAGGCGTGGGGAATGGAAGGTAGGTGTGTGGGGAAGGAGTGGGGAATGGAAGGCAAGTGTGTGGGGAAGGTGTGGGGAATGGAAGGTAGGTGGGTAGGGAAGGCGTGGGGAATGGAAGGCAGGTGGGTTGGGAAGGTGTGGGGAATGGAAGGCAAGTGGGTGAGGAAGGCGTGGGGAATGGAAGGTAGGAGGGTGGGGAAGGCGTGGGGAATGGAAGGCAAGTGGGTGAGGAAGGCGTGGGGAATGGAATGTAGGAGGGTGGGGAAGGCGTGGGGAATGGAAGGCAAGTGGGTGAGGAAGGCGTGGGGAATGGAAGGTAGATGGGTGGGGAAGGTGTATGGAATGGAGGCCAGATGGGTGGGAAAGGTGTGGGGAATGGAAGGCAAGTGGGTGGGGAAGGCGTGGGGAATGGAAGGTAGGAGGGTGGGGAAGGCGTGGGGAATGGAAGGCAGGTGGGTGGGGAAGGTGTGGGGAATGGAAGGCAAGTGGGTGAGGAAGGCGTGGGGAATGGAAGGTAGGAGGGTGGGGAAGGCGTGGGGAATGGAAGGCAAGTGGGTGAGGAAGGCGTGGGGAATGGAAGGTAGGAGGGTGGGGAAGGCGTGGGGAATGGAAGGCAAGTGGGTGAGGAAGGCGTGGGGAATGGAAGGTAGATGGGTGGGGAAGGTGTATGGAATGGAGGCCAGATGGGTGGGAAAGGTGTGGGGAATGGAAGGCAAGTGGGTGGGGAAGGCGTGGGGAATGGAAGGTAGGAGGGTGGGGAAGGCGTGGGGAATGGAAGGCAGGTGGGTGGGGAAGGTGTGGGGAATGGAAGGTAGGTGGGTGGGAAAAGTGTGGGGAATGGAAGGCAAATGGGTGGGGAAGGTGTGGGGAATGGAAGGTAGATGGGTGGGAAAAGTGTGGGGAATGGAAGGCAAGTGGGTGAGGAAGGTGTGGGGATTGGAGGGTAGGTGAGTGGGAAAAGTGTGGGGAATGGAAGGCAAGTTGGTGGGGAAGGTGTGGGGAATGGAAGGTAGGTGGGTGGGAAAAGTGTGGGGAATGGAAGGCAAATGGATGGGGTAGGTCTGAAAGGATTAAATGGAGGTGGGGAAGGTGTGGAAAATGGAAGGCAAGGGGGTGAGGAAGTTGTGGTGAATGGAACGCAATTGTGTGGGGAAGGTATGGTGAAAGGTTCAATTGTAGGTGTGGAAGTTGTGAATGGAAGGCACGAGGGTGAGGAAGTTGTGAATGGAAGGCACGGGAGTGAGGGAGGAAATATCATAAGATCGAGTCCGGGTGGGGAAGGTGTGGATAATGGAAGGCAAGGGGATGAAGACTGTACAAGGAATGGATGGCAGATGGGTGAGCAGTAGAGTTGTGCAGCAGGTATTAGACAAGGTGATGAAGTGGATGACGGAGGAGGAGGTGAAAATAAAGAAATCCACATTGCAGACTGTAAAGGATATGCATCTAGATCGACTGAACGTGGATGACGGCGTGAGATGTGTCTGGGATAACCATAACTATTTGGGATGCTTGCAGGGGAAGGTGCGCGTGGGATATCTCGTTTTTGGAATGGGTGCCAGATATGTGACAGTTCGGAATGTGTTTGGATGAGATAACGGTTATGTGACGTTTGGGAATGCGCCGTGAAAGGAAGGCGTTTAGCTAATGGTGGTGATGGTGTGTTGAGCCAGGACGTGATGGTGTTGGTGTTGAACTGTATAATGTTGTGTGTTACGTATGGTGTAGTGGTGTCGGAGGTGGTAGTTGTGTTTGGTGTTGTGGTGGTGTTGGTGGTAGTTGTTGTTGGTGGTGTTGTGGTGGTGTTGGTGGTAGTTGTTGTTGGTGGTGGTGTGGTGGTGTTGGTGGTAGTTGTTGTTGGTGGTGTTGTGGTGGTGTTGGTGGTAGTTGTTGTTGGTGGTGGTGTGGTGGTGTTGGTGGTAGTTGTTGGTGGTGGTGGTGTGGTGGTGTTGGTGGTAGTAGTTGTGGTTGGTGTTGTGGTGGTGTTGGAGGTGGTAGTTGTTGTTGTTGGTGGTGTGGTGGTGTTGGTGGTAGTTGTTGTTGGTGGTGTTGTGGTGGTGTTGGTGGTAGTTGTTGTTGGTGGTGTTGTTGTGGTGTTGGTGGTGGTAGTTGTTGTTGGTGGTGTTGTGGTGGTGTTGGTGGTAGTTGTTGTTGTTGGTGTTGTGGTGGTGTTGGTGGTAGTTGTTGTTGGTGGTGGTGTGGTGGTGTTGGTGGTAGTTGTTGTTGTTGGTGGTGTGGTGGTGTTGGTGGTAGTTGTTGTTGTTGGTGTTGTGGTGGTGTTGGTGGTAGTTGTTGTTGGTGGTGGTGTGGTGGTGTTGGTGGTAGTTGTTGTTGTTGGTGTTGTGGTGGTGTTGGTGGTAGTTGTTGTTGGTGGTGGTGTGGTGGTGTTGGTGGTAGTTGTTGTTGTTGGTGGTGTTGTGGTGGTGTTGGTGGTAGTTGTTGTTGGTGGTGGTGTGGTGGTGTTGGTGGTAGTTGTTGTTGTTGGTGTTGTGGTGGTGTTGGTGGTAGTTGTTGTTGGTGGTGGTGTGGTGGTGTTGGTGGTAGTTGTTGTTGTTGTGGTGTTGTGTGTGGTGGTGTGGTGGTGTTGGTGGTAGTTGTTGTTGTTGGTGGTGTGGTGGTGTTGGTGGTGGTATATGAAGGTGTGGTAGAGTTCGTGGATATTGTAGCATTGGTCTGGATAATGGTAACCCATGTGGACCATAGCTCATAGATAGTAGTTGTAGCAGTAGTGGCAGTAATATTAGTTGTAGTGTTAGTAGTTGTAGCAGTAGTGGCAGTAATATTAGTTGTAGTGTTAGTAGTTGTAGCAGTAGTGGCAGTAATATTAGTTGTAGTGTTAGTAGTTGTAGCAGTAGTGGCAGTAATATTAGTTGTAGTGTTAGTAGGTGTAGCAGTAATGATAGTAGTAGTATCAGTAGTATTAGAAGTCACCTTTTCTGGTGATAGTGTGGTGGTGGTGTTGGAGGAGGTAGTTGTTGTTGTTGGTGGCGTGGTGGTGTTGGTGGTGGTATATGAAGGTGTGGTAGAGTCCGTGGGTATTGTAACATTGGTCTGGATAATGGTGACCCATGTGGAACATGGCTCATAGACAGTAGTTGTAGCAGTAGTGGTATTTGTAGTAATGGCAGTAATATTAGTTGTAGTGCTGGTAGTTGTAGGAGTAATGATAGTAGTAGTAGGAATATTAGAAGTCACTGTGATTGGTGGTGGTGGAGTGGTGGTGTTGGAGGTCGTAGTTGTAGTGGTTGGTGGTGTGGTGGTGTTGGAGGTGGTAGCTGTAAAGGTTTGGTGTGTGATTGGGTGTGTGGGTGTGTTGATGGTGGTGCTGGTGGTGTTGTCGAGCGGTGTGGTGGTTGTCGTACTGTTCAGTTCCTTAGCTGTGATGAAAAAAAATTCATAATATTAGTAATTGAAGTGATATATTACAGTTTAGAAGGCAAATTCTTATGCATATTTCTGTAAGTAATGTTGAATTCCTTGTCATTTCTTTGAGTTTAGTTGTGATTATTTAATGTAATTATTCTGGATGTACCATAGCGGATGGAGATGGACATTATCTTGCATATCTTACACTGGAATGTTATCGGAAGAAACGAGGGGAATGGGAGATGCAATTCTTAGTTTCAGGGGCTACAGAGCCTACTACAGTCCTGGAATTGAAGGCTGGAATACGTGATGTACAATTCTGATTAAAAATGATACTGCCATTAAGCTTGTCACTGGGTGTAAAGGTGACCCCCGTCTCCAAACAGCTACAACACCTCAAACTCATCTCCAGCAACGTCTATAACTCTCCACTACATTAACATTGACACAAGTGAGGCACCACCTGTAAGGGCTTCTACCTCAGTACTCATTAAGGAGCAACTTCAATGCCCGGAATGAAGTGATCATGTCCACCAGGAGAAAGAGGAATGGTTATCGCCTTGCCGCAGTTATAAACACCATTCGGCAACCCGCACACATCACCTGCAGGATGCTTGACCTCCCATCGTCTTCCTGATATTCTTGATGACGTGGAACAGCGATAAGTCAACACTATCCACCAAGGTACTGACCAGTTCATACCAAAGACTAAGAATGCTAAGAGGAACTATAAGGACCGTTAGTACTACGATCTATAGACTTAATCAGCCATGGAAAGTAAAACAGACATCAAAACACTGAAACGCCAGAATCCAGCACAAAGCCAAGATCATTCACTCAAGTATTCTTTGCAATCAAAACGCGTCCATTAATTGAGGGTTTTCTGTATAATTTCCATTATCTTAATTGATATGACTTTATAATTGAGTATAAAATGATTGTCTGAACGTACATTCCAAAGGTCGGCATACATCGGGCGACCACCTGAGTCCCGTGTACGCGTCGTCATCAGGCACGAGGCACCAGTCGCCACCCGCCATTTCGACACACTCCTCGTAGATGTCGCCGCCGAGGACAAAGGGCATGATGCATTCAGGGTCGGTCGTGGCTTTCTCTGTGGGAACATTTGATGAATATAACACGTTTCACTACTGTATCAAGAGACCAAGACAAGACAAATGTATTAAAGAAATAACCTACAATTTTTAATACAAGAAAATCTACCCCGCTTGTGAGAACCACTGACACTGAATTCCTGAAACTCAAGTTGTACCTTCCTCGGTGTGGCAGGATGCATCAGACCACACGTACGGGTTCTTGTTGACGGGACAGACAGGTGTGCCTTCAACCGTAACACACTGACAGTGCCACTTGCCCTCGTAGAAGAAAGGAAATATGCATATTGGCTCTTCCGACGGTATACGCCACTCTGGAAAAAGATATTAAACTTTGCTTGGTGTCCATATGCACGCTGGATTAGTTACACGTAGGAACTAATGAAGGTATGCATTTATTTTTCTGTGTGCAAGATGTGAGACAGATCGCATCCCTGCCTAGACCTCTAAGAACACGCGTGCTGGTGTGACCTTCATCTTAAGCTACGTCAAACTACAACGTAAATCTTGCACAACTTTCCTCAAGGCTTGTTGTTACCCCTTGTTGCTACGTTACACACTGAGCACCACATCTTCAACGCTGGATGAAGCAACACCACATAATCCTTCTTTATAATAACTACTTAGCTGTTTATACTACAACGTTAAATCGCTGCCAATCACTATTACCTTCTTCGAGCATCCTCACGTAGTCTGCGTAAGTGCAGGAAGGTAGCGAGTCCTTGCAAACTCCATTCCTCATGACGGAGCGCCACGACACGCCAAGGCCGCTGCAAGGGAACATATCACACTTGACACTATACCATAAAGCACAAGGTGTTTTTTTCTGTGTCACAAGTGTTAAATTAATATATCTAGTCGTGCAAAAAAATTATAGTTAACAGAATATTGTTAAGCACTAACCAGACACATTGAGAAAGTAACGATAGGACTAAAGCTGCAAACACAGGGACCACCTTCCTGCCCACGCCCATCTCCTGCCTGTGGAATATAAACTACTGGAAATAAGGAACACACACACACACACACACACACACACACACACACACACACACACACACACACACACACACACACACACAGACACAGACACAGACACAGACACAGACACAGACACAGACACAGACACAGACACACACACACACACACACACACACACACACACACACACACACACACACACACACCGTAGACACTGATCATTTACCTCATAAAGATGGAATACAATCAAAGGTTTGCATGAAGGTCTCGAGGCAGCAGCAGCAGCAGCAGCAGAGAAGTGGCAGAGAGGAGGCAGTACTCTGTGATAACGAGGTTGATTCTGCACCGTTGCTGGACCTAATAACTGATTGCCTGTAGACGTACATATTTTACCACCTCAAACTATTATTCCCCTTGTTTTATCATTTAATTGTGTTGGAGAAGGAAATTCACATAAACGTGACGCTGGAATGCACTGAGACTTACTGGAAGGAGATGAACGTACGTGTCACTGCAGGACAGAACCTCTTCACCGGTAACGAGACATCAGGATATTCTTATAGAGGTTGCACTGAAAAAAAATGTACATTATGTGATGTATACCTTGAAAAAAAAGAAAACTGTTGTTATTTCCATAAGTACACGAACTGCAAAGTCGATAATATATAGGAACCTGATTCTTCCTTCTAAAAAAACAGAAACAAGAGACTGTGTTAATACTTCATCAATTCTCCCTACCAGACTGAAGGTTCAAAGATCAGTAGACTTGCAAAGACTGTCTAATGCTGTGTTAAGGGAATTTAATGTTTATATAAACTGTCAATGTATAAAATATATGTCTTAAGACTATCAAACAGCAAGTGAGAAGCAACGACTATTTGTGATGAGAAAACAAAAGAAGTTCACGCACCTAACTCTGACGCCAAGGCCACACTGCACACCCTCCCCGTTGACGGTCACACCTCCACTGACACACTGATTCTCACTGATACAACCTAGTAGATGTCGCTTTGAACTCTCTTGTACGAGTGGAGTGGAGGACGTTCTTGGGGCTAGCAAGCGTTTGGAGTTAGTGGCCCCCATCCCTCCCCCCATTCTGACTACCAAAAAAGACGGAATATTTTCTAGGCAGGGACAGGGATGCAACAAGTCCTCATCTATGAATTTATTAATGAGGGAGGACCAAGGGCGTCTCCTGCACTGGGTTAATAGGATAAATACATTGGTTTCATATTGCCTTGCATCGATATCACCCTCCTCCCTAACCTTAACACAAGCGTGCATGATAACCTTGGCATCTTTTCTTCTTTTCTGAATTGTTCTTTCATATTTGTTCTTGTTCGTCATATTTGTTACGTTACCAAGAGTATGCTATAGTAATCATGTGTTCATTACCAGTACTTGTATCAACCATTCTTAAAGATAATATAGATAGTGTCACCAATTCTTATTGAAACACACACACCCTTTTTTTTTTATCATAGTTCATCAGCCTGTGAGAGAAAGATGCTTGGCCAGAGCCTCATCAAGGATATGAAAACAAAGACCTATGATTAACAATAGTTTGTTCATGTGTTTCTGTGATAAACTGAATGCCCACTATGATCGTATTTTGTTATAAATCATCCCAGTCTATCGGAAAAGTGAATAGAATAAATAAATTAGTATAACAATGGATTTTGGCTTATCAGTAAATGATTCTGAGAATGTATACGTATAAATATTTACTATAGAACGAGGCATAAAATAACTTTTATGTAGTTATAATTACACGGAACAATGAGGAACACAAACCCTTCTTTGATGTATTACTATATAATTATAATTTATATATGTCCATTGCCTCTAACTTTGCTCAAACAACTTGTGTAAGAGCTAGACGCCTCGAAAAGTTTGGTAAACCCTCACAAGCATTTCCTAAACACGTGAATTGTATGGATTAAACAAGGTGATGCAAGATGTGTGTATGTGTGTGTGTGTGTGTGTGTGTGTGTGTGTGTGTGTTGCTGGTTAAACTCCCTTAATTGTTGTGTCTCGCACCTTTGAAGAAAGGAAAGCCATTTTAGTAGCAAATATTGAATTAAGCTGAAAATATTACTTGTACACACAAATGCGTCAACTAACTTACTGAGATTAATATGATTTTGCGTCAAACAAGTATAAAACTACTACCAATAATGTGTTATAACAAAATATCCCGATCATATTACTGCCAATTTGTCAAATCTCTTGATAAAAAAAAAGTTTTGCCTCGTATAATCTTTGAACATCTGTTATAATAATGTATAAAATCTGAATATATATATATATATATATATATATATATATATATATATATATATATATATATATATATATAACACTTAAATAGTTAGTTAGAGGCACCGTTTCTATTAGTATAGTATTAGTATAGTGCTCCCTTGCTTTAAGAGGTGCTCTGTAAGGGCCAAATAACTATTCATCGTATAAATTTGAAGAAAAAAATACAGTGTTGAAAAACCATAATAAGTAACATTAATCAAGGGTCAAAAACCATAATACTTAACATTATTCAGTGCCGAAACACCATAATACCGAAATGAAATACCGAAAAAGCGATACCGTTATACCAGTAAACCGAACATCCCTACAGCCTGTCTGTGGCACTGTGGCACTGAGCTAAGGGCTGTCAGTCATGGTTATACTGACTCAAATATCGATGTGTCCTTAATTCACCTCGCTGAGAAACATTATAGGTGTGCTACAGATCCATATACTCCCCGGTGTGACTGTTTAGTAACGCTATGTGACTACGTGTGGTGTTTGTGGTGTGAAAGCCCTGTTTGGGGGGGCGGTGCCACATACATGACAACTTGGGGGTACGTATAGTGGCTGTCTGTCTCTAGGTTACAGTGATGCTCTGAACTTTAAGGTTATATAAGGCATGGGTGTAAAAGTGTAATGTGTATAGTAGGAATGCATTATAATGTATGATAATTGAATGGAGTGATGGTGAGGTGGAAATAACATCAGGTCATTAATCTAACCTAATAATTGAATGGAGTGATGGTGAGGTGGAAAGAACAGAAGGTCATTAACGTAACGTAACCTAATTCAATAATCGGTAATGGTCTATTATAACTAATGTCTGGTTTGATGGTTCCCGTGTATTGAATGATATGTAACTCACCTAAACACTCTAATTACTCCTTATAGTGACTCAGTCTGCTTATATAAGACTTTAATTTATTGAGTGTGTGTAGATGACGAGCCTTGATAACTTGGGGCTCGTTTGAGGTGGTAAATTGTGTCTTAATTTTGTGTAACGGGAATTAGTCCTGAAATGGTTGGCCACTATTGTTATTTACTGTTCAGGGGAGATAGGTTTGGAGGTTATATGTGGCATTAGGCTTGAATTTGGAAATCCCTTGAATTATCTAAATATAAGTAACTGTATTTGGCAGTTAGGAGACCATACGTGCTAGTTAGGAGACTGTACGTGTCAGTTAGGAGACTGTACGTGTCAGTTAGGAGACTGTACGTGCCAGTTAGGAGACTGTACGTGCCAGTTAGGAGACTGTACGTGCCAGTTAGGAGACTGTACGTGCCAGTTAGGAGACTGTACGTGCCAGTTAGGAGACTGTACGTGCCAGTTAGGAGACTGTACGAGCCAGTTAGGAGACTGTACGTGCCAGTTAGGAGACTGTACGTGCCAGTTAGGAGACTGTACGTGCCAGTTAGGAGACTGTACGAGTCAGTTAGGAGACTGTACGAGCCAGTTAGGAGACTGTACGTGCCAGTTAGGAGACTGTGGCAGGACTGTGGAAGTACAATTTAAAAGTCAGTTTCTTAAATCCTGGTACTTGTCTTGATTTTTATGAATTTTCTAATGTTATGTGAAGTTTTGGTATTATTTAAAAGTTACGAAGTTACGAAGGAAAAATTCCGTGAGATAATAGAATCAGTCTTTAGCACCTACAAGTAACAAGTTATCTTCTCTCGCAGGAAAGATGATCTGAGTGTGAGAAAATGTGTTCGTCATGGCACATCAAGAACCCCTGAAAGAGACAGTTCTTCCCTTTCCTCCAGCAACACACGTGGTTCCCAGCACCTGAGGGTAAGGTGTTAAATAAGTTGCAGTCCCTCAACACAAAAATAGTTTATCCTTAGGTGTGAAATATTGATTTTTATTAAGTTTGGCTTTTTGACTCCTCTGGAAATGTAGTTTTTATGTCTGTGTTTGTTTCTATTGTTGTGAATTTTAATTATTCAACTCATTAACACAGTAAGCAAAGAGGGACACACATAAATAGTCCCATTTACTTGAATAACTTGATGTTTTACTCTTTTTAAGTTAGGGTTAGCTATGGGGTACGGCGTAAGCTTTGTTTGGTATGCATTGTAATGTGTCGTGTTTTGAAACACTGACACATTGATCTGAAGGGCTTAATGGTTTAATGTCATGAGAAGAAGCAGCCAGGGATCAAACCCGTGACAGGACGGACACTCCAGACACGATTACCATTTGTCCCACACTGATCACCATGACTCAAGGGGATTGTGTGCGACTCACTGTCCTGCCCACTATGCTTTAACGTGGCACCATGTCTGAAGTGACCAAATACTGGGGTTGGAGTGTTGAAGGTCAAAGTAATGATGAATACACACCTCTGTTTCCCATCTTATAGTGATAATTCTGTCTATGATTAGTTAACAATGGTAAAGGAATTTGTAAAAGTTAGTTAAGGTTCCATCAGTTCTTCATCTAGGTTGCCAAGCCATGATGTAGGTTTAGTTCCTTACCATCAAGAGGGAGGCTGAGAGGCATAGCAAAGGTTGTGTTGAGTTTGGTAGGAAGTTATATTAGGTTAGATTGGTGAACAGGAAGGGAGTTGAAGGGACAAAGCTCTCCAGACTCAGTTAATTGATTGTTTTTTTATTGTTTTGGTGTTCATCAATGGCATTTTTGTGAAGAAACATGTAAAATAGTAACTAGAATTGTACTTTCAGTTGCTACCATGAGGTGGCTATTACTTACAATCCTTTACACTTGTAGAATTAAAATGTAATAGGTAAGTTTCAGGTGTTGCTGGTGTGGGAGGTGTGGGCAACTGTGGCAGCCATGATGCGCCTTCGCCGGCCTTCCAGCCTCCTCTGGGCTGCAGGTCTCACCTTCATGTTCCTCCTCTACATTGCCGTGCCCTCCACCACCCCTGCAGGTGGGTGTACTTAGGTCTGGATGGCTGATCAGGTCTGTCTTCATGGCAATTTTAAGTTACACTAAAGATAGAAAAATATGTTTTTGTTATACTGGCAGCGGTACCACTTATTAAGGCAACACTACCTTTGTGCAAGGTTATCATTGATGCATGTGTAATGAGCATAACTTTAATGACCTCTTTAGGAGCAAACAAGCATTCTTTTCTCTGGGTCAATTATGATTCAAGGAGCGTCATGTAGATGTAGATGCCTCAGAACCTAGTGGTGCTGAGTGTTAAGTGGTTGCGTTTTTGTAGAGACGTGTGTGTGTGGTCAGCAGCAGCAGCAGCAGCAGCAGCAGCAGCAGCAGCAGCAGCAGCAGCAGCAGCAGCAGCAGCAGCAGCAGCAGCAGCAGCACAGCCTCCCAGCCAGTGTGGTGCCCAAGACTCACCCTCAAGACAAGCACAAGTTGGCCCTGCTCATCCCATTCAGGTTTGATGTACTCGAGTGAATATTTCGGTGGAATAAGAAAGTATTTTGACATTTCCTAATGATCATAGTTGTACCTAGTTGTATTTATTAATTTCCCAGAGAACAGATAAAGTAAAAATTATATAGTATACAATATTCAGCTGGAAAATAAGCATAACCACTTAAACTAAAAAATAAGCAGGTAGTGTGATTTTCAAATTCAATATTTTTTTTTTTTTCAGAGATCGCTTTGAAGAATTACTCGAGTTTGCTCCATATATTAATAGTTTCCTCAACAAGCAGCTCAAAAATCATCACATCTATGTTATAAACCAGGTAAGTGTGGCTGGTTTTCTTGTTCACATTCATGTACTTTGGGTCTGACCTCCCTTAGTATTAACAGGGAGAAAATAATAGTTGTATGTATATGGATTATGAAATATTTGAGGTGTCTTAAATAGCCACAGCTCTGTTGACAAGGTTCTCTACGTACAGTCACCCTAGGAGGAGATTAACTTTACAAATCTACGAGAGTCTGTAAGATGGTTAAAGGTGTGGTAATGCTTAGTTATGAACTGCTTTGAGCTGTAAGAGTCATTACAAGAACATACGTGGAAGTTAAGACTATATGTGTTCCTTACAGGGTAGCAATGAGGGTGTAGGAGTATACGTGGGTTACTGATAGCTATCATATCCTCTTAATGGAGCTTGACAGTGAACTAAAAGTACTGCATTACATTTTTGAATGAAAATAATTAACTTTCATAGCCATTGGCACTGATGACAGTCAGTAGTGAAGATTTTGATCGACCCATCATGACCGAACGGGTGAATATTTTTCTGCCTCTATATACCTAATTATAGTGACCCTTATCTTGATGCAGCAGCAGTGGAGAAGGTTAGAGGAAGACAATGTAAACCATAGGAGTATTCAAACATTTCCTCATTCACAAATTTTTGGTAATCTTGGATCCATACATTCACAGGTGGACAATCTTCGTTTCAACCGAGCCTCTCTCCTCAACGTGGGTTTCCTGGAGTCCAACATTGACTGTGACTACATCGCCATGCATGATGTTGACCTCCTTCCCATTAACCCGGAAGTGAAGTACCAGTTCCCTGAAGAAGGTCCTTTCCACGTGTCTGCTCCTCACCTCCACCCAAGATACCATTACCCAACGTTCATTGGTGGTATACTTCTGGTGAGGAGGTGAGCGCTCAAACTCTAACCTAAACCTAACTTAACCTGACCAAGTGTAGTTGTGGTTATATCCGTGTATCTCCTTGTGTAGAAGCTGTTTTAATGGTGTGATTAGTGTATGTATTAGTTTGTTAAATGATTTGTCTACTTGATGTATGTTTATTTATTTTTTTTTATTTTACTCCCTACTGTGTGACTGGCCTGATGTGCTGTGTTGGATAGGGTGTGTATGTGTAGGTATGTATGCGTGTGTATGTGAACCTTGTCTCGGCTACCTCCTCTACACGGATGACAGCCAGGTATATAAATAGATTGATAGTTTTATTATTCATTTATTTTATATTAGTTTTTCATGGTGTGACTGCAATTAGGAACAGAACTTTATAAGAATATCCTACTATAACGTTTCTTTCACATTTATTTTATTTTAGTTGTTCATTTGTTATATATATCTAACTTGTCATTCAATAGAAATATATTGTCTGGGTTTTGTATTACCTTATGTATTCAGTTCACATTATTCCTATTTGTGTACTTTTGTGACCAATTTTTTCCACGCATCTTTTCAGAATTCTTGATCATAACTATAGCTTATGAAATACTTATTTTTTTATTATTACTGAAAGTTTTCTCATTAAATCCAGACAAGTTTTATTATATCACTATCTTTAAGGACAGTTTTCATGTAGTATTCCAATATACCTGTGACTAATGCTTTGAAATCTTTCCAGGGAGCACTTTCGGCAGGTGGACGGCCTAAGTAACAAGTACTGGGGCTGGGGACTTGAAGATGACGAGTTCTATGCTAGGCTCAAAGAAGCTAAACTTGAAATTTTCCGGCCCGGTAACCTCACCTCAGGAATAAAAGACACCTTCAAGTGAGTAGATTTATTATATGTACCATGAAGTATGATGCGAGTCTTACAACACCTATAAAGATATACACGTACAGCATATTAACACTACATCACCTCCCCCTCCAGGCACTTCCACGACCAGCGGCGGCGGCGGCGAGACATGATCAAGTGTTACAACCAACAGGAGGTGACACGCCACCGAGACCGTCACACTGGACTCTCTACCGTCAAGTACAGCATTCAGAGTAGGAAGGAGGTGAGGGATTTGCATTCAGTAACTTACAATTTTAAATTTCAAAAGAAAAGAGAGGGGATATTGCAGAGAATTTGACCAATAGAAGGGATAACATAATAATGAGGCCTGGAATACTAAGGGAAAGAGTGACCATGTTAAGATTGAGGAACCTACAGTTGCCGATGCCTCATTCCCTCCAGAAACGTCCCCGAGAAGAGCCTACCAAGGACAAGCTTCACACAAGAGCGTACAGCCAACTAACCTTCTCAGCACTATATTGTCCCTCCTTGGTTTACAGTAGTGTGTGTAGCAAGCATCTCACACTTTGTATTCACCAAGTGGGAGAGGCTTGCTATGCACTGTACTGTGGATCAAATCAAGGAGGAACAACAACAGTAACTGAACAGAGCTGGGAAGGGGAGTGAGGTGTACGCTCTGGAGTGAAGCTTGGAATCAGAACCCGGATATACTTGAGCAGAGTTATATTTGGTGGAGGGGATGTTATTCCGGGAAAAAGATCAATAAAAAGATTGTCTGTGGTGAGATTTGACTGTGGTTCGTAAACATCCTGTGGGGGACATCCTGTGGGTCTCTCTCTCTCTCTCTCTCTCTCTCTCTCTCTCTCTCTCTCTCTCTCTCTCTCTCTCTCTCTCTCTCTCTCTCTCTCTCTCTCTCTCTCTCTCTCTCTCTCTCTCTCTCTCTCTCTCTCTCTCTCTCTCTCTCTCTCTCTCTCTCTCTCTCTCTCTCTCTTTTCTCCTTCTTCTTCTTGTGACTGCTGCTGATGGCTTGAATCCTGGTTTTGGTTTATCTGCAGAACCTCTATCCTACTGCTGGCGTTGGATGGCTTGAACTAATTGAACCCAATCCCATCGTCACCAGGAAATCCCTGGTGTATCTTGGGGGAAGATACCACCCTCGGAGCAGTGCAGGGCTCTGAAGTCCCAAACTCAATCTGAAAAAGAATGAATCTTAATAATACTGAAACGTAATACAAGAAACAATTACAATTTGATGTAACCATTACATTTCCTATAATAACATTTTTATTATGGAATACCGGAGCACCTCGATGTCCCCGGTCAAGGCGTCCCAAGTACAGCATCTTGTGGGGATTTGGTTTCCATTTAATTTTGTTGGGTTGCCTTTTCCATACTCCCGGCATTGCACAACACGCCCTCCTCGGCAATCCACCTGTGGGAGGATTAGTCCAGTACAACAATGCTTTCACAAATAATTCAAACGTGAACTTGTGTGTTATTCAAGGTCTTAGAGGGAGAGAGTATTGTCGGTGAAATTTCAAGCTGTGACGTGCCTAATGATGTTTGGGAATGGGGTGGGCCTCACTAAACCTTTGTTATTCATAATGTGGATTGTTGATAAAAACTGTGGTTCTTGCGAGTATACTGACCCCTGTTTTGGTCAGTTGAGGTGCAATGTAGGGTGGTGTCACCGATTCATTAAGATTACTCATTACTGATTAGGACAAACAAATTCACGGAGTGCACTAAAGTGTTGTGTTTTGTGTTTTCAGGTAATGGTTGATGGTGCTCCGCTGACCATCTTGAACACTGTCCTGGAATGTGACAAGGAAATCACTCCGTGGTGTGACTGCACGGAGAGTATCGGCAACACACCCAAGTCACCACAAATACCTTCTAAGTCAGAAGATGTGATTGTTCCCAGACTCAATCGCAAGAAGCATCTCAGTCATGATGGCTAAGTCATTTATCATTCCCCTTTAAGGAGGAAAAATTAATATAATTACTTTATTATTATTTATGAAAACCAGCTAATAGAAGCATTGTTTTTGTAATAACATTTCAAATGTAATTTAAAATGTTATTGTAATAAAATTTTAAATGTAATTCAACATACATGATAACTCCATTTAGTTGCATAATATTAATATTGATTGATTAAAGGTTGTTATATATATACATAAGTATACTGTATAGTGAAGCCTCACTCGCCTTGTTCTGATCTATCCTGTTCTGCCATACGTAGTGTACTAGTAGTAGTATGTAGTGTAGCGGATACCCTAGTTATACAGCAACAGGTCTTCTAGTATCTGTTCTTCCTATGTAGGCTTATGTATTAATACAATTCACCTGGTCACATCACGTTTAAGACACGTCATACCTAAACTGTTATTTTTTATAGTCTTCAGTTGTATTGAAGCAGCTCAGTTGGTCTTCATCGTCACTATCACTTAATATCACAGAGTTTTAAATCATACATACATGTATTCTTTTCTATCATCTTCACTTGTTTTTAAAGCAGTATTAGGTTTGCCATTTAAACCACAGCTAGTAAGTACAATACTATTCCAATTTCCTGCACAACATAGCAAGTCAGATGTCACAATTCTACGACTTGTACTACTTCCCTGCATTTATTTATATAGGGATATACTTGTCTGCCTAATATTCACCGTTACCATCTCATTGTTTCATATCACCATTATCATATTCAATGTTTTCAAGTTTAAGGTTTCATACTCTTATTCAAAAGTATGAAACAATATTGTTATCATTTTTATTGTATTAATTTACTTTATTACTATTTTCACTGTTTGAAGCACAAAATGTACTGTCATGTACTTTATCAGGCCAAAAAAGGTTACATTATTGAGAGGGAAGGTTGATTTTGTAGAGCTTTTTCAAATTTTATTTTTTTAAGATAACTATCGTTTCCCTTTGAGGTCACTTGTTAAAGATTGGTTTTAAGGGACAGATTAGTGAGGCTTTGTGTGTGTACGTGAGTGTGTCTGTTATCATACAAGTGTTAACATTGTAAGCTGAATAAATGATCTATTTCTACATCACTTTTTAATATATCCTTTTAATTTCCAAGAACATTTCATGCAATCACCAGGCTGATCTTGGACATCTATCTATCTATATGCTATCATCAGGCAGACTGTTATCCCCCTAAAGGTGGGTAGCCAGGACGAGGCGCCTTACATATACACACACACACACATATACATTCCTCAAACTTAGTCCCCGCCCAAACAAACTGCGTTAGCGTGACCGACCTGACGCTGTACTTCTCTAAGAATATAAGGAAGCTACAAAAGGCCCGGAGACCTGCACTAGGTAGTTCCTGTTACTCCAATACTCCCTTATTACCTACATCCACCTCTCATCCCCATCCATAAAGCCGTCTAATCTTGGATTAAATATCTTATCTGAGTGTGTCACTTCTCACTACCATGGCTTTATTGTACTTAAAATGTCAATGCAGTGCACATAATTAACTCCCAACACTCTGCAAGCCTCACAAATGATCATCACAACGACAGAGGTTCATGTTCAATTCCTATTACCAGTCCTGCATAACCTAACATCTGTAAGTCTGTAAAGGCTCTTGAACCACAAATAGAAAGAAATTAACAAAAAAGAAAGATGACTTACCAGTGAGGTCGTTGTTTGTGCATCATAGTATACATCTATCCACACGGGTCAAGGCAGAATGGATGACCTTGCTCATCCTCCGCAGCTAATCATCCTTCTTGGGTTGAAGGGTCGATGGGTACCTGAAGAGGGCAAACTAGGTGAGTAAGTATTGCAAACACATTTACGTCATGCAGTCAGCCTTCTGTCTTTATCTTTACCCACAACAACACAAGCAAAAGAGACGAGAGATGATGCTCCATGGCTGGTCACAGTCTAGCATTAGCCACCAATTTTATGTTTGTTATGAAGTAAATAAATTACCTGAAGGAATCTAATATATAATTGTCAAATTCTGTGTGTGTGTGTGTGTGTGTGTGTGTATGTTAGCAGTAAAACCTATCTAAATGTGGTCGGATCTAGCTGAAACTTGGAGTTATAAGACTAGACAGCATCTAGCATATACACTAAATACTGTCCAGATACATATAGTACAGTACATACATAACTTAAGTGTAATGTGTTGCAAATTATAATATTCTGGCAATTATCAAAACACATCCACACAAATCTGCTATATAATGAAATACATCGAATACACACTCAATATTACACCCACAATGGGGTTACATACACTCAACGAAGCTCATTTAAGACATTCAGGAGGATTATTACATCAACTCCATAACTCACACACCAATCTATGCCGGACACATTCCTCCAATCTACTTCACAGCAATTAACTAACATCTGCGGGAAAAAAAAAAAAAAAAAAAAATATATACACCCCAGACACATAGTTATACAAGTACGAAAGAGACAGGAAAAGCCTCGTCACCATGAAATCTCTTCTAGCCTGTACCGCTAGCAGCCAGACAGGATCACTAACCCGGTGATAATATTCGTTTTAAACCTTCCCTGTTCCTCTACATGTCATTTTGAGGGATGGAGGAGCAGTAACACATTATTCTTCGCCATTAATAGTGAAACATTACCTATTAAGCGTAAATAGCCTTAATAAATAACATCAATAAGTTTAGGTGGCGGTGTAGCAGTGTGAAGTGTCCACCCAGCTAGTAATCTCGCGCACGCGCACCTCCGCCGGGGCCACTCTACAGCGGCCGTGTGTTGATTGCTGGGTCACGTATATATTAAACCAAAACTGAGATTTTTATTATACACAGGAAAGCAATTATATATACTTCAAAAAATCGTTTGAACAACCTATCCTTTCCCTACATAAACATTTATTATATTTGATTCGTATTTATTTCATGAAAAATGTTTATTTCTAAGGTCAATCATAAGATCGAATAATAGAATAAAGTAATAATAATGAAATTAAACCAACATAAACCATAGAATAGAACATATAAAAATTATTCAAACAGAAAGTAAAGCCTAAATAGACCATAACACAAAGAAAAACGGAAAATACAACGAACAAATGAGGAAAAAACACCGTAATTATTTGTTTACATCCAAGAGTGTTAATTATAGCGTGTTAGGTACAGTAAAAGAAGTGTTAGGACATGGTGACTTACAAGGATAGAGATGAAGGTGAGTGTGTTGTGTTGTGAGTGTGTTATGGTGGGCTAACGGGCTGGCAGGCTGGCGAATCGGCAAATATCAACAAAAATACAGGTATACCGAAGGGCTTCTAATGCCTGTAATACCGGTAATACCGGTTCAAGTAAACAGTGACTTGCGTCCCAGGGAACAGTGTATTATAACTAGAAATAGGGCCAACAAGATACTGGGATTTATTGGTAGGTGTGTGACAAACAGGAGTTCTGAGGTCATTCTGAGGTTGTATTTAGCGCTAGTTAGACCCTACCTAGATTATGCATCTCAATTTTGGTCCCCTTATTATAGGAAGGATATAGGCTCCTTGGAGGCAGTCCAGAGAATAATGACCAAGATGACCAAATCACCATTCATACATCACCACAAGTACCTACATCATCTAACCACTGTATATCTGACAAAAAAAACTAGTGCACATCCCTACCCAGCAACGCGCGCCGCCAAAGAAATAAAACTACCCACTATACACGTGTTGTGGGCATACACAGAGTTGGCAACGCAGCAAGTGTTGACAAGTGCAGGAACTTAAATCACCTCCTGTAGCCTAACTTTTATTATTATGTTGTATTAAGAGCCACATTTGACGTTCATTTCATATCTCTTTGTTAACTATCCTCATGCTGTATGGAAAACTATTAATATATAAACTAAGATAAACAACCAGTTAAAGAATGTGAACGGAATGTTAGTATAAAGTCTCCTTAAGTTTTCATGATATTCAGCATATGGAAGTCGAAATATTCAGTGTTAATTCTCCTTCAAGTGCACTGGGAGGCGCTTGCATTTATCTTTACTATAGGACTGCGCAGGTCCCGTTTGGCTTGCGTACCAAATGAGCAGATTACCTCATCAAGGCAGGACCACGTGCAGGCCCTTCTGGCTCAAGGTTATTATATATAGTGTGGTCTTACCCAACCACATGTCTGGTTTGGGTATACATAGTTTCATCATGTCTTAAAATAATACTATGTCAGCGTGTTGATATCTGCATTATCATTTACGTCGATTAGGTTAACAGTTTGGTTCATATAGTATTTCAGGTGGTGGGGCTGGCTGGCTATCTATAGGGGTCAACGGCCATTACTTTTTATTTCGTTGAGACGCGGACGTAGTAATCAGACACACGGGTGAATCAGTCGTTGTTATGCATTCCACTTCAAAGTAATCAACGAGCAGCGTCAACAAAGCACAAAAATGGCTGACCACGGAAAGTGTAAATGTTGATGCGTGGTAGTCTGATACACAACTTACAAATGACATGACTTCATTACCTGTTCGCCATGCAGTCACTCACCTCAAACAGCTCCTTGGTGACGGCCTGGTGACCTGCGATAACGCTAATAGGCACACACACCTTCATCCTCCGTGTGAGGCAGGAGCACCGCCTTCCAGTGTGGTGTGAAGCTAAATGACACGTCACAACTACCCTCGAGCAGTGTTCGTTGAGGAAGGAAGTGAAGGTAGTGGAGCGCAGTCTAGGCTCTGGCATAGAGTTGCTTCCAACGGAGAAAACTACTATTTTACAGGTGACTGTGATATATGTAGAATTATTGGCTTTTTTCAGTATTTTATCTATTTTGTTGCATTTAAGAATTTAGATTACTCTCCGTTAAACAGCTGAAGAATATATTTTGCGATGCCATTTAAGGGTTCCTCCTAATCACTTATATGTTTTTAATCTTTATCTGGTGTGTGTGTGTGTGTGTGGTTGTGTGTTCCATTTTTGGTGTTTGCTTCGTGTTAAGAGTTCGTCCATTATATCATTCCATCTGGTTATTTTCTGTTCTCACTCAACACATTCTTACTCACACTCATATTTACATAAATCTTCTCATGAATAAAAGTCTTGAAATACATCATTACCATGTTTGCCTTGTTAGAAGACACTCAGAAGTCCAGCGTGTTGCATTTCACAGTATCATAGCAGCAGTAAGAGCCATCTGGTGGAGGGCGTCGGTGGTGGTGTGTCGCTGAGGAGCCCCGCGAGGCACCACCACCACCACCACCTCACGCCCTGACCCGCCCTCGCCCTCGCCCCGGGAAAGGAGTGAAAGAGTACGTGCGTGTATGAACATTTATTTTGTTTTCGTTTTCTTCACTAATGGGGTATATATATATATATATAAAGCTTATTCTGTATTTCCTATGTAATAAATAATCATGATTTGAACTAAATCATGTGTAATAAATACAATCGACTGGATAAAAAATAAGTAATCCTAATTATACAAGACTAGAACTTTTTTATTTAGTTTTTTTTTTATCGTTTTCGTAACAGTGTAACTCCAACCCTGTCTGGGCAGCCGAGACGCCGCGCCCACGCCGGCCTCCCGGACCCCTGCAGACACACACCCTTCGCGGCCTGGCTTGTAACATCACAACTAAAGGTTAAAAGACAGTTCAAGTGGCACAATAGTTCAATTTATTTACTGCAGACTAAAAACTAGTGTAAATATTTTTTCATTTGTACTAAAAATTCTAAGTGTAATAAATAATAAGACTTTTTGTTGGAGGAAATTGACATATATAATACAGTATATTTATATATAGAATAGAGAGAATGTATTGCCAGATAGATCTCTACTGAAGAAATGATCTGCTGGAAAGAGTGAGCCTTGTAAGGGGTGCGCGGCGGCCACCTGTCTGCTTCCTGAGTGTGTGGGGCGCTTGGCAGCCACTTCGGTTCAACACAACTCAGCTGCTCATTACTACAACTAACATAAACAAAAAAAAAATGTAATACAAACTCCACTGACTGCTGACACACTCACAATAGTAAATACATCAGATCCCTTACAAATCGCCCTGAATGAGTAAAGGCATCGTAAGTACACATGACCCCGCTGCTGTCCGTTGTATCCGGCGCTTGGTCGGGGCTGTTACGCACCGGGATTAACCTCATGACGCCCCATGCTTGACGTCTTCCTCCACCAAACAGTACAAGGGCAACAGCATTCTTGATGCTGCTAACACTCGCTGGAGGAGGAACCGCAAAGACGCATCCAGAGAGCAATAGTTTACTATCGTCAATAAACTAACCCCTGATCCGCCTTGCTTCATCGGGCTGCCCGGCAAGCCATCGAACTGCGAACACGACCTCTAGTTCCCCGTCAAGCACTTCAACTCTAGTGGATGTGTGCTGACGTCTTTTCTCGGCTTGGTCAGTGTGGCAGGGCGAGCTGGCAGTCACCACGATGCTGGCGCCCCGAGGAAGGAAGGAAGGGAGGGAGGGAGGTGGACGAGGAACTGGCCCGGGGCACGACCACCCAAAGCTACCAGGCTCAGGGAGACTATCACATCTTAACTTTGTCAGAAACTATTGAGAAAAGGCTCTCGATAAGGCAATGCAGAATTGTCACCTAAGACAAACAGGGCTAAACAACTAGTCAAGAAACCTGGATCACTAGAGTCCAACAAGCTAGTTAAGGCAAGGTTTGTTTTGTTAATGTACTAATACTGCGCTGTCAGAACTGTCAGAACTGCCACGTCACAAACAGCTGCCCGCCTCAAGGAGTGTCCTCGCGCCACCGCTCCCGTGACACATTCATTCATTCATTCACCGCGTCGCTCCTGAGACCAACTGTATTCCTGAACTTCCCTTATGCTATTATGGAACAAAACACGTACATTTTTTGATGAAGAAGGAAGATGGAGTTTTGACTGTTATTCACAACCTTCAGTGTCAAACATTCCCTACCAGTCACTAACAACAATGTGGGGAAAAGTAATCTTGTGTTGGAAGTCCAAGGTTTGAGAGGTTCTTGATTCCTTGATTCAAATGTTCCAGTCTTTTGAGAACTAGACACTTGCCCGACGACCTGTACACGCCACGCCACGCCACGCCACGCCACGCCACGCCACCCTTCCACTCGCCGCCTGCACGGACGCACACACGCCCCGTGGACCTGAGGCTTTGATTTGATCACCACACACCCAGACTTTACAAACTCAGAACAACTTGCTCGGTGCGCATCCTTTTGGCGACACTTGCGCCCTCGCCTTCCTCCTCGGCGTCCTCGTACTGAGTGTCTCCAAACTCACATCTTTTCGAGGCTTGGAGTCTGACTTGACCCGTGTCACACATCACACCTTTGTTTGTCAGGTCTCGGGGTGCTGCGAGGTCCGTTTTCTCACTCGCCTGCAGGTTTTGCCCGGCTTCCAGATCGACCTCCAGGTCATCTAAGAGAAGCCTGGTGAGGGAATGCGCGTGGAGGCTGGTGTGCAGCTGCTGGGCGAAGGAAGTGAAGTGTTGGGTGGCATCGGCAGGCACCTGAGGAGTGGTGAGCAGAGCACCTTCAACATCCGCTCTCATCCAACAGACACACTCCTCCAGCCTCCCGCCGGATGCCGTGCTTGCTTCTGTGTTTCTGTGACTCAAGCTGCCTTCATTCTCCTCCTCAACTCCGCTTCCAGAAGGCGATGGTCATACTTGGCACGCGTTGGGAACTTTCTTGACTTCCTGCCGCTGCCACTGACACTGGTGGCAAGGCTTGCAGTCTGCCTCGGTCTTGTTGGCTTGAAGGGCAGTCTCCCACTCCACCAACTGACCCATGAAGTTGAGGTTGGGTGAGATAATGATCCGGCGAGCCTGTACGTACTTGTAGGAGTCCACCATCGTCATGCGCGTGTGCTTCATTAGGTAGGCGATGACAATGGTGGGGGAACGAGACACGCCCGCCTGACAATGCACCAACACGCGAGCACCGGACTGCCTCGCCTCGTCTGAAACAAGAAAACAAATAAACATTAGTCTATTTATAAATATATTAATGCCTCAACTATAAACGAACTTTTAACTTAATCCTGGATATACATATGAAATAGAGTATTTTGAATAAGTTTGCGGCACAGAGCGAGGCCATTGTTCCCCTCCATTACCATAATGACCCCAACATCCGTAAGTCCCGCGCCACAAAACTCTCCACCATAACCCTGCCATTCACACAGCCTCGGGACCAACTGTCCGAGGGTGGCGGCGGCGGCGCGCGCTGCTCCAGGACAAAGCAATAATTGTTGGCTGAGGCTTTTGTTTCGTGAGTGAGTCATACACGACTATTGTTAGGCCCAGGCTGGCGGCACACGGCACGGGGAGACGCGCTCCCCATCCCCCCCCTCTCGTGTGTGTGTGTGGGGGGGGGTTTGTGTGTACAGTTTCACCGTCTGAACAGTATTTCGTGACGATGTGTGTAGCTTGACGCCTTAGTATCCAATTAACTACACTTAAAACATCAGGAGGGAAAAAATACAATTCCTTTCTGTCACTGAGAAGCAAGAGCCAAGTCATTACTTTACAGAGCTCGGTTTTGTACGCCGTTTTAACTCGTGGATATTATTATTTAACGTGTTGCTTTTTCTTCTAATCTGTTACAGCATGTGGCGGCTGGATGGGCGTGGGTGGCGGTGGTGTGAGCGTGGACAGCAGTGTGTTGAGTGCACTTGAATCTCTGTCTGGCCTGCAACCTGCTACTCCCGACTTACGATCACAGGCTGGAAGAGCACGTGACCCCAACCCACTCAGGGAGGAAGGTGGGGTATCCTCCCTCCCCTCCATCCACCCACCACCAAGTCCTGACTGGAGCGGGTGAGAATGATAGTGAGAGTGAGAGTGAGTGGGTGAGATTGTCAATTTGTCCCGGGGTCGCGAGGTGGTCCGGAAGCCCTCCCTCCATTGTCACGTGTGCGGGGCTGCTTGGAGCCTCAACGCCGACCACAACAATGCCGCGGACCGTTGTTTAGTCCACTCCCGTTCGGCCTTATGGTGCAACGGAGGCCTCTTACGTGGACTGGACTGTGTGTGTGTGTGTGTGTGTGTGTGTGTGTGTGTGTGTGTGTGTGTGTGTGTGTGTGTGTGTGTGTGTGTGAGTGTGTGTGTGTGTGTGTGTGGTGATTACTGTCCCGCCTGCTGTTCGAGGCTTATATAGTGACTCATACACACTCTCACCAATAGGCTCGCTAGCTACGCCCCCCTAATCACCCCTTCCAACCCCCCCCCCGCGTCTGTCTGTCCAGCTGAACACCGCCGGAATACACAGCTCATCGATCGGCACCAGAACCAGAAAGCACCAAGCTGTCAAACGGAGGCCTTGTGAGACCCAACGTGCGGTGAGTCAGCAGCAGCAGCAGCAGCAGCCGGAACGCGTGTACCGCCGCGCACACACACACTCACACTCACACGTGCGCCACCCTTCCCCCCCTCTCCCCCCCCTCGCTACCTAGGAAGTGTTCGCATGGCCACAAAGAATCCGTCCCTGGGGAGGGGGCACGTGTAGGAGGCGGCCATCCCTACACAGCTACTCCCACCTCACCCTAAGTCTTCGCCAAGGATGCATCGTTCACCCTCCCGGCAATTTCCTCCATCAAAGAACTTGAATCCCCTTTCTTCCCTTCATTCCTTTTCTTCTCTGTTATTAATCAAAAAGGTTTCGATCCCCAAACACAAACTTTTCAATCCGCGTGCTGAGGGGAGGCGTGGGCGGGGGCGGGGGCGGGAGTTTAAGGCGTCTTGGCGGGAGGAGGCTTAGGTTCGGCCTCGACAACGACACAGTGCTTATCTTGAACGAGAAGGAAAACAGCCTCACACAACGATGGGTTCCTACCCCTGCTGGCGGGTCTGGAGACTGTCAAATACCAGCCTCAATTACAGTTTGCCCGACCACCACTTCGTTACCCTCACCTCCTCCCTCTCACCCTCACCACCCTCTCCTACAAGGCGTCCCAAGCGTGTGAAAGGCTACGGTTCTGGTCTTTGAATGTAACATTTTTAAGACGCCATCTTCCGCCTGCTTGGACCACCAGCGGGATGGCGAGCATTAAAACTTATCAAGGTGAAAGCGGCGGAGCGACGCGGAAGAGTGAGGAGTGTTTCGGGCCATCATCGCGTGAAGGGGGAATGTGCAGCAGCAGCAGCAGCAGCAGTCCAGGCGAGATCGTGAAGCAGCCCCGCCCATTCATGAGTCATCTCCTGGTCCACCTGTTGCTCACCCTCTCCGTGCAGCACCTCGTCTCGCGCCCCGCAAGCTGTCACGCATCTCAACGCTGGACTTCCCGCCGCATCAGACCTGTGCTGGCTTGTGGAGAGCTACTGCCAAGGGTCGTCCTGCCGCAGGGAACACTATACAAGGAAGATGAGGACTCCGGTGGGCACGATCTTCCCTATTTCCAAAGAGAATGACTTGACCATTTCGTCCCTTGGAGGCACACCAAGTCCTGCTGACAGTGATCACCCGACACCTGTTGTGTGTGTGTGTGGGGCTCAAGCCTCAACACCTCGCCAATGTGTAAAAGTGTTTGCAACAAAACTTGGAGAGACTCGGGCTCGGGCGTGACCTGCCAGTGACGCATTCCTGGACAATGTTGCAGCCAGTACACAGTGCAGGCACGCCGCTACCCACGGCTCCACAAATTCAGGCTTTCAAGCCACACATATTAAGGGTTGTCGAGGCGCCTCGTACAGGACTGCCGCCCACCGGTTTTGTCAAGTTCATTCCATCGGGCAAGCGAAGTCTTTTCTTGGAAGCTTGCATAAGGGGGATGGGGGTAGAGGAAGGTGGGGGGTATGTCCAAGGAGGGCGGGAAGTCCGCTTGCCCGGGGCGGGTTGCCTCCTGAGTCTAGACTTATCTTGAAGAGTTGCTTCACCTCGCTGCCTCAACACTTCATGAAACGAAGCACTCAAGTTTATGGAAAAATGTGGAAAGATGGCATGAACCTCTCTTTTCATTTCTAGACAATAGTAAGACTCTCTAAGGACCGTCTTTCCTCGGCCAAGACTTCCTTCCCCACGATCCTGTGACTTCAAAAACAACACCGCCGTCCCGCCCCGCACCGCCGCACACACACACACACACACACACACACACTACCATCCCACCAACGATGGAGATTTGACTTCCCAAAGCTGCGGGGCATTGAAGGCAAAACTGTTATTTATACTCTTGTGTGTGTGTGTGTGTGCGTGTGGGGAGAGAGTTGGGGATCCCACAATTCCACGAAGCACACACACACACACACACACACACACACACACACACACACACACACACACACACACACACACGTTCACCTTCATCGTGCAGGAGGCAGTGAACGCGTACAACCAGAACCTTAAATGGAAAAACAAAATCCAATGTGAACCGAGAATGAGCAGGTGTTCCCCCCTCTACCCCGCCCCCCGCCCCCCGAGGACCACGTAGGGGGGACAGCCGGTGGGGTGACTGGGTGGGGTGCGGAGGCTGACAGCTGTCCCAGATGAGCCGGAGTTGTACATCCATCCCCTCCCCTCTTATTCCTCCTGTTCTTCCCCTTCTGGCCGGCGGGGGAAGAAAGGACCCGAGGGGGAAGTCAGCTGTTATATGCAGCGGATTTACTCCCTTTACCCTGTGGTGTGGTGCAAACAAACCCTTCCTTCCTTCCTTCCTTCCTTCCCCTGGCACGTGGTCGGTGTTCCTGCCTCTACCACCACCACCACCACCACCGCCACTGACAGTCATGGAAGTAGTCAATGGAGAGGCCCATTATTGTGCCATCCGGTCAGGGTTCTGCTGGTGATGTGACGTCATTTCCGCACTTTGAATGAGGCGAGGAGGAGGAGGAGTGAGGGAGGAGGAGGGGGAGTGTTGGGTCGGTCGGTCAGTCAGTCAGTCAGTCAGTCTACCGCCACACTGCCATTCATGCACTTTGCCTCTTTTTACAGTTACTTGGTTTTGCTTCGTCTTGCGGTATAGAGTGTATCAGAGGCAGGTGGATGAGGAGAGGGGGGGGGATGACCAGCCTTCTCCTCCCTCCCCCTTCCCCCAAGTAGAGGTGTAATGACCCGAGATGGTTGTTATGGCCGGTCAGCCCCCTCCCTCTCCCCCTTTACTCTAGCTGACGGCCTTGTGGGGGGGTGTGGGGGGGATCTGGGGTTAGTGGGGCAGCGGGCTTCTCCCTTTTCCCTTCCTGTCTCCTCCCTCCGCCCCCCCCACCACTGCCTTTCCGTTATCTCACACGTCCTACGGCCTATCTTTCTCATCACTTTCCTCTCTCCACGCCCCTCCGTTGCTATCTCCCCTACATCTCCCTCCCTCTCTCCCTCACACCTCCCTTTCTCCGTCACCAACTCTACCAGCTACTCCTCCCTCTTTCCAGCGTCACAGGCAAGCGTTTCTCCCTCCACGGATCCTTGCTTTCCTGCCCTCCCTCCTTCCCCCAGTGAGAATCCTACACCCAGGCTTCCTTCAGTGTCTTTGGGACGTGACTTCATGGAGGGAGGGAAGGGAAGGGAGGGAGGGTGGAGGAGGGAAAGGAGAGTGGAAGAGTCCTAGACTACATCTCTCTACTGTAGTATCGCTTTACACTGGATGGGAGGGTGAGTCCAATTCCACACCGAGACCTGAGTCATCACTGGTTCTCTGGTGTTCTCTCTCTCTCTCTCTCTCTCTCTCTCTCTCTCTCTCTCTCTCTCTCTCTCTCTCTCTCTCTCGGGGGTGTAATTTTAGTACTGTTACGTTTCACTTCTGTCTTCTTCTTGGCGTGTGTTATGTTGCTACCGGGTGGGACTTGGTGGGGGGATAGGGGTGGAGGGGGAGGGGGCGGGGAGTAGCATGATGACAGCAGCAGTTCTCTCCTCACATCCCGGCAAGACTCCTTCCCTCCCTCCCTTGCCTCCTCACCTCACCTCTTGCTTGCTTCCTCCTCCCATGCAGGCACCACCAAGCAAGGCGAGTCGGGTCACCTTCTTTCCTTCCTCCTCCTCTTGCTACTCGCTACTCGTGCTTCATTCAAGTTCTCGCAGTCCATTACCGGTTTGTTCAAAGAGGCGCTTGCTATATACAATCTCCTTCCTTCCTTCCTTCCTTTCTTTCTCATTCTCCGGCATTCCCTCGTCCCTTCAATTCCTGCGTGGTCAGTCATCGTCACCACCACCACCACCACTACCACCACTATCAACACGCAACCCCAGGAAGCTAAAAATGGTTGGTGTTTAAGTGTGTGTGTGTGTGTGTGTGTGTGTGTGTGTGTCTGGCGGGGTCATCTGCCGAGACGCCGCCTCTTCCACAGGAGGTGACCCACATACGCTTCGTGGCCACCGGCGGATCCTCTCTATGTAGACTTTCGATTCAGACTTTTCATTAGATTTTTTTAGGCTCTGGGTATGTTTGGTTAGAGTAAGACGGTGAGGGACTACGTAGGGTTGACACAAGAGGGGACGAGGGTGAGGGTGAGGGTGTGGGTGGGTGGTGTGTCCTGGATGGAGTGATCTTGAGGGGCGGCGCTGGTTGGGTCGGAGGCTGCATGGGTCGGGTCGGGTCGGGTCGGGTCGGATCAGCTGCACGATCAACAACAATAGGAAGCACACACTTCATAAGCCATAAAGTCAGGGTTATTTGGCTTCTCACAATACCTCCTCCCTCTTATACTTCCCTCTCCACGCTCCCTCCCTCCCTCCCTCCCTCCCTCCCTCTCCCTCTTCCGCGTCCTTTTCTCTTCCATGTCAAACTGGTGATTTTTTTCTCTTCTCGCCTATTGATTCACGTGATGAAGAGGCGATGCTCCTCCAGTGGCTGCCCTGCCCTCTGCCCGCCTTAGTAATGATGACAACACTTCCTCCACGTCTCCCAGCCCGCGAGAAAGAAGAGGAGTGACATGTTGCCTTGTCGGGGGAGTACGTTGGGAGTTTGAGGGACATTATATGAAGAATAGGAGAGTAAAAGGGAGGCGAGGGAGGGGCGGCTGCTCTACTGTCAATACCTCGTGTCAATATCAATATCCCGCCCATTGTTGTTCGCTGTGACTCATACGCGCGATAAGGGCGAGCTCCTCTCCCCTCCCTCCCCGCCCGCCCGCCCGCCCGCTCAGTTTCAGCTTCACACGCCATTACTCTCGCGCTCTGATTCATCGGTGTGCGGCCGCAGCGCAAATCTGGCCGGAACAACACTGGCGTCACGGTGCTGCGGCCTCTCGTGTTCTGCCACTGTACACCAACACACACAGCACCAGCAACGAGTGGAGAGATTAACGAAACTAAGAATGCATACACCAATACGAGTGATGGGAGCATGGCGATACAGGCTAATTTAGGAAGCAACAGGAAACAAAGAACAGGGAATGATGGAGGGGAAGGAAGGGAAGGGAGGGGCGAGGGCAAGGATGTGAAGACACTCTCACACACTGCGGAGGAGAGGGTAAACAGCCATCCCCTGGAGGAGGGTTTGTGGGGACGGAGGTTCCCCACGCGAGGGTGAATGGGATGAATGGGGGGCGTCCGATGACTCACGGCGTATCACTCGGTGGTGGTGACGCGAGGAGCGGCTCGCTGATCCACGCCTTTGGGTGCTGAGTACAGACAGTTTCCCTTAAGAGCCGCAGGAAGTTTGTGGCTCCTCGGTGGTGTCAAGGATGAGCCAGCCACCTTGTAAGCACATCACAACATGACACCTTCTACTGTGTGTACAAATCCAAGCAGCCACCCTCCCTCCGCCCTTGGTGGTGGTGGTGGTGGTGGTGGTGTTGGGCAGGTCAAGACTTATCAACCAAGGACGTTAAGAACATGTAGTCATGACGTCATCACCCTCACAGGCCGCCGCGCCAAGTGTCCCGTCAACGAATAATAAAGTCACCCACTTGTGAATTAATAAACGTTCTTCGCGTCACTGGTCACGTGGAAGGGGAGTCCTCGGGAGGCGGGGCGGGGCGGGGCGGGGCTCAGCTTATATAGCGGCGGAGGCAAACAGGCGGCGGCGGCAGGAATGCAACGTTGTCATCTTGAGCCTCATAAGCCTTACAGCTGAGTGTGGCTGCTGCGAGGCTTCACACTCACGAAACAATGTGAAAAATTGCTGCCGAAGTGAATGAAAGAGGGCGTAGGAGTGTGTGGGAGTGGGGTGTGGGGGGGGCGGAGTGACTGCTTCGCCTCAGGGCATCAAGGGTCCTGGAGCCACTTGGGCGAGGCAATAACACGCTCGGCCGCTGTGCACAAACAATGCCACCATTAGTGCCGCCCCTCCTCCGCCTCAACAGCTTCAGGCTCAGCCGATTAAAGGACGCCACCGGCATGCCAGTCTCAACACTCAACACTGAACACTGTCTGCACACCAGTCAACATAACATAACAAAGTCTCTGCTAGTTCTCCTCCTTCATAGCCAGTAAGATTCACTTATCCGCCAAGACGCCGCGTGCGTCCCCTACGAGGGTGCGGGACGCTGCAAACACTTCCTTTGACAAGTACTGTACATTGCCAGCGCCGTGTGTGTGGCGGGGCTAAAAGATAAGTTTCCCTTAATAAAGAGGTAAAAAAAGGCCATTGAGTGCCTGGTCTGGACGGGCCACGAGTACATTGATCAGGTCTCGCAGTGATTCTTGGGTGAGGCCCTTGGTGTGCAGAGTACTCAGGTGAGTCATCCTTCACCCTTCACCCAGGAGCCTCCATTATTCATCGCCCCCCGCTGAGTCATCGTCCCGCCCCTACGCTATGGTTCTTCCCTCACCCTGCGTTCCCTCCCTCACCCTCCTCCACTCCGGCTCTAATGGCGTATTATTTTATTAGGCGGATTACTGTACTGTGTGTGAGGGGCGAGGGGGGGCAGGGGGGGCGGCGCCAAATGCACCAATTACATCTATGGAAACGACAGATCTAATTTTGATAAAAGGGGAACGTTAAGCTTTGGCCATTTTTCAAAGCGGCCACAACATGACAGCCATTATTTACGGTGTGTGTGTGTGTGTGTGTGTGTGTGTGTGTGTGTGTGTGTGTGTGTGTGTGTGTGTGTGTGTGTGTGTACTACAATGGTACTCACCGATGAAGTGGATGGCCTCGTCGAAGTACTGTCTCAGGTTCTGCTGTCCGGAGTCCATGGCGGGCAGCGTCTTGTAACAGATGCCAGAGTCTTGGTGGAAGCCGGGCACGTGTGAGGTTACGTTCAACACCCGCGTGATGCCCAGAGCCTGCAAGCACACTAGGAGTCAGCCTAAACACACCACAAAAGTCACACTATATACTCATACACATAACAGCACTGTATTCCAGGCAACACACACACACACACACACACACACACACACACACACACACACACACAGCCTTACCTGCAGCACCCTTAGATCCTGTGCGTCTCGGGCGTTGCCGATGTATAGGAAAGGAAGAACCTCGGACGCCTGGGCCTGCTCTATGGCGGCCTCGTTACCCGGGGAAGGTGGTATGCCGCCCATGCCCATGCCGACGCCCATGCCCACACAGTTGTTGTAGGGGTCGTAGGAGGGGACCAGATGCGCCTCCATCTCATCCTTGGTGCGCATGAGAGCATCCTCACAGAGTTCAGGGAAGGCGCGCTCAAAGGCTTGGAAACCACCTGTGAAGGAAAGAAAAACAATGTGAGAAACGATGCAACACAATATAATGCTGATGATGATGATGTTAAGTTAAAGGAAGGAAAGAAAACATTACAAGGAAACTCGCGGGTCAGTTGTGTCAAGGTACCACTGTTAACTATAAGGTCTAGAGTCGTGCAGTAGTCCTGGCAGGTGTAAAGGCGTGCACGTGTCCCCTGCCTGGCCACGCACCACAGCAAGGTGACACCCACGACAAGCCTAACGCCACGGTGGCAGCCACAGGGAAGCCTAATAGAGGAACCTGTTGGCTCCTGGGTGACATTCTACCCTGGCAGCGCGGGGAGAGGGAGGAGGGATTGCAAAGGGATTAAGATGAGCACAAGGGGCGGAGGGAGGCGGTAAAGGAGAGGTTCATTTAGCTGCGGGTGAGTCCCACACTGCACTCCAATGACGTCAGCTCGTCAGCACATCACCAGCTGACGGTGAACAGTGTGTGTGACCTGGAGGCGAGATGCTGACGCCGGCGAGGCAACGTTGCATAGACTAAGGTACCGCTCTCTCTCTCTCTCTCTCTCTCTCTCTCTCTCTCTCTCTCTCTCTCTCTCTCTCTCTCTCTCTCTCTCTCTCTCTCTCTCTCTCTCTGTAAAGTTCACCATTCATACCATTCATTCCGTAGTCAGGTCACCGGTGGGGCAGCGGGGTATGGAAGGGACACCATTGTTGGGGAGGGCGAAGGTGTGAGGGTGGGGACGGGGGTGGGGACACATTCAAGGGGCGGGTAGGCTGAGGGTGGTGAGCAGGTAACACTGGTGGACCCGCACCTGGCGAAATACGAGGCCGAGAAGCCATCACACAAGCACTCAGTCACGTGCTCGTCACCTCCGCCCCGCCCCGGCCCGCCCCTATCTCCTCCTCCTCGGGATTTGGATGAAGTAGAGGCGTAAAACAACCACTCAAATGTATGAGAGAAAAGTTTGTGTCAACACCGTAATCTGGAGTTAATGTGGTTGTGGGTGCCGTCGCCGCCTCCCATTCATTGTTACGTCACTGTAAATGTGTTCAGCGGCCAAGAGTGGGTTGCTAAACGACCTCAACTTGATGGCCTTATAATGGGAGGCTCACACGCAGGCGCCTCTGTGGCCGGGGGCAGCAAGGACCCTGCGTCAGACACTGTTTGTTATGCGAGGCTGCAACACTCGAGGCCGCCGCCTGCCGCCCCGCAGGCCGCCGCAGCAGCAGCAGCAGCAGCAGCCAGCCTGCGAATGCCCGTCCTCAGCCCTGGCTTGGACGCGATTTTTCCTTTTGTTTCCACTTCAGGATCCTTATGATGAGTCTGTGGGGGGTTTTGTGGTGCCATCTTGGTGAAGGTTGGTGACCTTCGTGAGCCCCGCGCGTGGCCAGGGCACGCCATGGCTTGGCAGCCCTTCCCCCCCCTCACCCTCGCCGGCCGGAATGCGTCGCTCATCCCCGACAGGCCATGACGTCAGCAACATGGCGCTCACTCAGTATCAAGTAGAGATTATTACAACACTCCGGGTACTGTTTCAGCCGCCTCTCACTAAGAGCATGTCATCGCCGTCATCTCCTGTGCAACACATCATTGCACGGATCAGGTTAAGCTGTGGACGCGGTGTGTGGTCCAAGAGGCAGCCATACACCGGCCACTCCCTCCAACACCACAGAAAACCTTTACTTTTGGAGGCTGCCTGACACCCCAGAGAGTGGCTCCCCTCCCTGGTGCTGGGCGGTGCTGGGGTGGCAGTACTCAAGGGTCGACCCGAGTGACCTCGATCGTGGGTCACCTCGCGGCGGCGGCAGCCTCTGCCTCGTCCACTCGGCCAAATGCCACGACCTTAAAACATACTCCAGCTCCGTTGGTCCCCCCACCAGTCAGCTCGGGCAGCCCCGGGCGAGCAGAACACAAGGGGAGGGAGCAGAGGTGTTGTAGTGGTGACGTCACGCTTCACTACACCTGCACTGGAGGCTCTAAACAGGTGTTGAGTGGCGCCTCTTCCCTCAGGTATTGGTGTGATCAGCTGTAGCTCCCCGCCCCTGTCTCACCTAATGCCGCCTACATGTCGTCGGCGTGAAGGCGCCACTTGGGTATCACTCCTCAAGTCCCGCCGAGGGGGAGGGAGAGGCTGCGGCCAGCTAGCCGCCGCAACATTAGTCATCGCTCTCGGCCCCGCACGGTTTCCACATCAAACCCCGATACTCCGGCCAGCCTCTCGCGTCCAGAGTGTGACCCCACCCCGCCCACTTGTCCTGCAGAGGGCGTGGCTGCCTCAGGAGCTCAGCTGCATCCCGCGTTGCACCTCAATCACCTGAGGATCGCTGCGACACTCCCCGAACATGCAAATGAGGCAGCATGAGTCATGGCCGGGAACCAGCTGTAAAACTACGCTGCCTCCCCCCCACCCCACCCCGCCACCTCCCATTCATTTTAAAAGTACCGAGCCATGCACGTAATTCCCTTGTCACTTTCATAATGTAGCGGACGTTGCCTTGTAGTGGCGGGCGCTGCGATGGCGATGCAGCGGCCACTACTCACTACAACGGCGGCGTGACACAACCTTACCCTTGCCACTGCAAGCTTCACGGTAAGGTAATCATCAATAAGAAGCCATCCAAGACAACAACAAGGGATTCTGACAACCTAACGACGGACCAACATCATGTCAGCCAGGCCTGCCATCCATCCCTTCCATCAACCAGTGCACGGCAGCGTTCCTCCCACCACCACCACCACTACCGCCTTCCACGCCAACCCAGGTGACCCAAGGCGCCGCGATTACAATGAAACTCAAACTCACCACCTCTCTAAGCACCACGACCTCCGCCGCGGTGCTCCAAGGTGGCAGCGGCGGGTGGGAGGGTGGGAAGCCTTGGTGGGCTGGACGGGCACCTGAGCCGACGGACCTACGCCTAGCTCGGCCTACACCAACACCATATTGATTTCCGATGACGAGAGGAATTCATTAGCAACACCTTGGCAGTATGACTCACGCGGACCTCCTCACCCATCACCCATCACCCCGTCCGTCCGTGTGTTCGTTTGTCTCCCCTCCGGAACATTAATCATGAAAAGGCTTTGGCTGCCCTAGGCCTCCCCTGCACCCTGTGTGTTGACGTCATCCTCCTCAGCGGCCCCGCACTCATCAAACGACACACGCACACATTGAACGCTATGGAAACTATAATAACCTCAAGGGGAGACCAGAACAGCGCCCAGGAACAGACCTACAGTGTACCGTACCTATAGTGACCCTACGAACACTCCCCCCCCCCACGTACACACACCACCAGTACACTTGCCATCCATCTCGCAATCCAGGCCAGTGTGGCGAGGCGCTCAACCCTACTCCCTCCTCCACCCCCCCTCGCGTCGGTATAGGCCTAAGCAACGCCACCACAACCAGGCCGTTACGCCACAACACAACACAACACAATGCCATCGCAGCTCATGCCTGGCCCCACACACACACACATACACACACACACACACACACACACACACACACACACACACACACACACACATTAATACAGTAGTGTAGTGTCGCCTCGCCGGCAGTAGTACTACATCGTGGAGTGAAGGACGTGGCAGCCGCCCAAGAGCTCTCTGCTACGACACCCTTGTAAACTAAAGATGACCGACCGTAGAGTAGCCAACCATTCTCTCTCTCTCTCTCTCTCTCTCTCTCTCTCTCTCTCTCTCTCTCTCTCTCTCTCTCTCTCTCTCTCTCTCTCTCTCTCTCTCTAAGTTTACGCGTTACCATGACAACAATGACGTCACCCCCGAGTGTCCTATTTCAAGCCCTATTGATCCTTAGGAGGAACTGCACTCCCGAAGGCCAGGCAGGAGGCGAGGCAGGTGTGGCAGAGAACGAGCCCCACACGCACACACACGCACGCACACACACACACATACGCACACACCAACACTTTTTCCCACTCCATAATTAAGTTCCTTGGCAGCTACATTTTCCAGCGCCTCGTGACCCAGATTCTGTCGTCACTCTTGTCGTAAAGTCCACCTTTATGGAGGTTCCGCGAGGCTTCAGTGCAAGGCGGTGGGAAAGGGAGGAAAGGGAGGAAAGGGGGTGACTGGCCTCTTCCTTTCCTTCCTCACACGCTAGAATACCAATGGAGGTGTTTGTAGAGGGTTAAATGTAGTAGTGGTGGTGGTTTAGTAGTAGTAGTAGTAGTAGTAGTAGTAGTAGTAGTAGTAGTAACAGTAGAGTTGTAATATATCATGTATGTGTATGTGTGTGTGTGTGTGTGTGTGTGTGTGTGTGTGTGTGTGTGTGTGTGTGTGTGTGTGTGTGTGTGTCGCAGGTGAGGTGGAGGAGGGAGGGAGGAGGGAGGCAGGGAGGGAGGCAGGGAGTGAGGGAGGGTAGAGGGGGGCAGTGCTGGGTCGCGGGTCACGCTCGACTGCCTCACTAGTACACGTTGATGACCCTATCTTACCTTAAGAGGGGGGGGCGGAGGGGGGGGGGTGTCAGCAGGTAAGGGAAGGGAAAATATTATCTCTCTCTCTCTCTCTCTCTCTCTCACATGGACTTTAATTCTTCCTTGAGGCGGCGGTGGTGAGCGATCTGGAGGCTCCCCGCGGGTGTGTGTGTGTGTGTGTGTGTGTGTGTGTGTGTGTGTGTGTGTGTGTGTGTGTGTGTGTGTGGAGGGAGCGGCACCCGTGACCTCCCCACCAGCCAGTCAGTGCCCCGAGGCGTGCCTGGCGGGTGACGTCAACGCGGGTCACCCTGAAACGACGGCCACACACACACACACACACACACACACACACACACACACACACACACACACACACACACACACATACACACATACACACACACACACACACACGGGTAAGGCTTCAGGTAACTATGACGTACAGTACCATAGCCAAGCGCTCATCATCATCATCATCATCATCATCATCATCATTATCATCTTTTCCTTCTTGTTCTTAGTCGTGTCGTTGGTCGTGCTTGCGTGGTAATACTTCCTGACTTTTTCCTCCTCCTCCTCCTCCTCCTCCTCCTCCTCCTCCTCCTCCTCCTCAGTGACATACAGCGGCACGCCTCGCCTTGTCATGGTATTTTAATGTATTTGCAAAGCCTCGCCGCCCTTCTTGCATTAGACTATTGAATTATGAAGGTGTGAAAAAAATCGTTTATGTGGATATGTGGAGGTGTTTGGATATGTGTGTGTGTGTGTGTGTGTGTGTGTGTGTGTGTGTGTGTGTGTGTGTGTGTGTGTGTGTGTGTGTGGAGAACATAACCGGCTAAGGTGAGTCAGTCTTGATTGAGAAAGTTGCCGGGTACAGGTGCACTAGTGTGTGGAGGTGGAGGTGGAGGTGGAGGTGGTGGTGGTGGTGGTGGTGGTGGTGGTGACGTCATCTGGCACTGATCAATACATGGCACTCACTCACTCACTCACTCGCTTCCCCCGGCTGGCTGGAAGAACACACACACACACACACACACACACACACACACACACACACACACACACACACACACACACACACAGTCCCGTTTACTTGAATAACTTGGTCCTTCACGTGAATTTCAAGTGGTTATCTATGAAGGACTCGAACCCTTTACCCCCGAACATGCTAAACATTCCACACACGTCCACACCTCCACCCTGCCGCCCCTCCACCTCCACCTTCACCTCTACACCGTCACGCTCAACCTCATCCTCCGAACTGAGCATCGAGGTCTCGTTGTGTTGCCTTGCTCACCAGGGTTACCAGGAGGCCTTTCCATGATGGTGTTCCAGGGTGATCCAGGAGCCAGTGGCCGCCGTGGTATTTTTAGACTTGTGGAGGAAGGGGAAACGAACCCTAGGAAGAGGCTGCGTCATTCCTCTCGGGGAGGCTTCCCTCTGCACCGCCTCCAGCTGATTAGTAAAGCGTGTCGGCTGGAGACGCTCTCCGTACCTGCCGCCCCCCTCTCCTCCGCCTTAGCCAATAATGTCAAACCACGGGAAGGTTTGGCCAAGACGAGGCGGCTCCAGCATCTTGTGAATGACGGATTCCTGGGGCGAGGACGGCGGCTTCGTGGGTCACGGCGTGAATAAAATATCGCAGCATCGAAGAGCCATTGATGGGCGCATGATTCATCCCAAGGAACCAGGTCTGGCCGGCATCGATTGTGCGCCAGACGCAGAGCCTTCATTCATGCGGGTCTCCCTCGGACACTCTGGGCTCACCGCTCTAATGTCACCGCCATTCATCACCGCAACCATTTGGCTTCTCCTGCCTTTCCCTGCTCACACATTCCTTCCCTCTTCCTGCTCCGTCAAGTCACCGTCCAGGAAGTTTGGTGGTCGAGGCCCGCACCTCACAGCAGCTGACCTTGCACTCTGCAGTCCTCGGCACCGCTGCCCACCCACCAACTTGTGACCTCTCTCCTGTCCCATGTATAAGGTGTAAGGCTTCCCTCCCACCTACACATTCCTTTTCCGCTCCATAATCTCCGTCTACGTGTGAGGGACGCAGCCTTGCTAAGCTGGCTTCACAGACCCTTGCCTGAAGAGCGTTGGGTGCCGAGCTGAGACAGACTCTAACAAATGAGTGTGTTGGCAAGCAAACACGCCATAAAACTCCTCTAAGGGAGTAATGAGGCAGATAATGAGTCACACTGAGAGTATCACTTGTCGACGCGCTGCCCAGCCTAGTCTGGTGTGCTCCCCTCGGACACCCACTTGAGAAATCAGTCAGTCAGCTGCCGAGCTATTTCGGGCCCGTGGCCACAGAGATACCAGCGAGGTCGCGTTGCCAGGTTTATCGTGCAGCAGAGCACAGCATCGGCTTGGGGCTGGAGAGGAGGAGAGGAGGAGCGAGTACCCATTCAGCCTGAAGCGGGACTGATGAGCCAAGGTTGAAGGGTTGTGGCTGTGAGGCGTGAGGGAGTGCCAGCTGTGAGGGGCTGAGGGTGGTGGATCTAGTGGTAAAGTGGAGGTGAAGTGAGAGTGATGCATCCTGGCGGCGGGCAGCAGCAGCCCTCCCACGCGTCCCCCAAAAGTGACCCACTTCGCCTCCACGACGTGCACCCCCCCACCCCTACACACCCATCAGCGACATGCCCCTCGCTCACCAACACGACTAATTTCATGTTCAAAATAAAAACAAACGTATTGAAGCAACATAATGAGGGAGGGAGAGAGGAAGGCATGATGACAGTCGGCTTCAAGATGACGATGTTGTCCTTTCAACAAGCTGGTGACGCGGAGATGCCACACCACTTCACTCTTATCTCACCACCACGAGTGCCGGAGTACAGACAGGCACACACACACACACACACTCACTTCCCTGCCTGCTGAGTGCTCACGGCTCCACTGCTTGTCTCCACTACTGATGGTGACATTCTTGTGGCAATACACACTCCACAAGGCTCCCCCCCGCCCCACTCCGAGTGACAGCACGTGTGGGTACGGTCTCTTCGGAGGTGCATCAAAGGGCGTGAAGGCAAATGAACACAATGGTCGCGTCAATAGACTGGCGGGAACCACATCCAAGGAGAGCAATGCGTGCCAAGTGAGTCAGTTCAAGATCAATTATAAGAAGAAAAAAAAAAACCACCACCAGGTCACTGAAATAATAAATAATGAATGACAAACATGACCAGGGAGGCGGAGGGAGGAGGGTGACCTTCGTGTTAATGCCTGGCTGGCATGACGACACGAAGCCTTAGGACCGTCGTAATCTGTCAGTGTTTGGCGGTGAACGTCAAGCCAACTCCCTCCTCCCTTCCCCTCCCTTACCTATTCCCAACACCCCCTACAACCACCGCTCCTTCAACTTAGGGAGGGGAAAAAACAGCCAATCTGATGTGTGTGTGTATATATATATATATATATATATATATATATATATATATATATATATATATATATATATATATATATATATCTACACCAATACGAGACATGGAAGCTCCAGCACAAACCAGGAACAACTCCCCGCCCGCTGCCAGCACGCACAAGGGCACGGAAGGTAATTTTAGTGTGAGAAAAAAGAAAAACAAACTATTACTTTAAACATGAGCGTCGTATTTAAACCATGCTCCCCTTAGGCGTGTTATGTGCCCGCTGCAACCACCACCACCACCACCACGACCCTCACTCCCTCACTCACGCCTCTGGATCAGCCTCAGGGAACGCAGTAAGAACCTAGGAAAGTGTTATGATTACGTTGGCACCGCGCGGTGAGTCATGCGGCGGCCTCCCTCCCTCCTTGCGTGCGACTGCCACATTCCTCCACCACCCTAAATTTACCTACCACACGCCTCCACACACGCCACAGCTATTTTTCCCTCTCCTTCCAGTAGACAACGAATATATAGAAGGGGACGTAGTTATAAATCAGACGCCTCTCTCCCTATCGCTAGGCTGCCCCGTTAAAAAAAAAAGTCGCTCGCCACGTCGGCAGCTGGAGCATGTATGGGAATGTTGTACCGCCACGCTGCGCCCGTTACCGCCGCCCACCACCACCACCACCCATACTTCCTGGCCTAGAGGCACCTTTTCACCACACAGGGCCTCGCTTGCTGTTATTCTTTGTGTGAACGCTGAGGAATAGGAGAAGGTGTGATCAGTAGCACTAGTAGTCACAGCTGAGCACTATAGGAGGGAACCGTGACTCACCAGCAGTAGCCTTCCCTTCCCTTCCCTTCCTCCCCGCCTCGCCAGCCACCACCGCCTTCACCGCTTCCTCCACCTTTTAAATCGCAGATGAACAAGGAAATGGCGGTAACGAACTTTTGGAGTTTGTAAGGTCGAGGGTGTTGAGTGTGGGTGCGAGCATTCCACCCTTCCTCCTCCTCTTGGCGGGGAGTGCATGCGTGCGTGTGTGCGTGTTCGGCTTCCTCCGTGATACAACACAAACATTGGTAGACACAGAGGCGTCCGCGCCCCTAGGAAGGTGTACCCTACCCTCCCCCCCACCCAGCCTTTACCTCCAGCTGACAGTCTCACGTTGAACACAAAAGTTTTTATTACCTTGGCCAGTGGTGGTGACCTTGTGAACCAGCGGCGGCAGCCTCTACACAAACAAACCTAAGCTACATGATCTTGGCTTCAGCACGACCGTACGGGTGAGGTGGCGTGCGAGGGGCGGCCCTGGGTGTGCGTGTGTGTGTGTGTGTGTGGTGTGTGGTGAGTCATAGGGGCGCGGGGCTGGTGGAAAGGTGGAGTTATTTTGGTGAGACGACTCCGTCACGGAATGTGGCGTGCGTGTCACTCTTGCTGCCGGTCGCTCGATGACGACTTTTCGGAAGTCTTCCTCTTTGGGCGGCAAACATTTATTTTGGTTGAGCGGTGCGGGTCGATGGGAGGAGCGGCTGCGTTGAGGTTCTCAGCGGCCTCACACTTGCACGCCTTTAACGGCTAACGTGGAGGCAGGAGCAGCCTTGAGGAAGGAACACTCCTATGATTTGCTGCTGCCTTATACCTCCACTAGAAGATGACCAGCGTGCCACCCAGGCCCGCCCATGGCCGCGCCGCCCACTAGCACGACATGCGGCTCTGTCGTCGACACGCAGGACGTCGTGGCCAAAAATATATATCCAGGATAACCATTAGTGACTCATGTGACGCGACCTGCGATGTGAGCGATGCATCAAGTGGCGTGCAGCAGCAGCAGCAGCAGCGCAGCAGCAGCAGCAGCAGCAGCAGCTTGCACACTCACTCCCTCCGCGAAATTACGACCAATTTGTATGCAGACCAATGCAATGTTTGGTGTTCTGGCAGTTTTACTCGCCAGGTGACACCGCAGGCTACAGGTGCCGCCGCCGCACACCTATACACACCTACGCCGCTTCTATATCTTATCTGGGTTGTCCTTGTACGCTGCAAGGATGCGTCCCTCTTACCGAGTTGACTGGCGCAGGTCAGTCGGAATTCCTGCCTGGCTTCACACAACGATGCAAAATGAATTAAAAATCATCGGCCCAGGGCAGGGCAGGGCAGGGCAAGGCAGGGCAGGGACAGTGGTCACCTGCCGCCCCTCACCCACAACCCCCACCACCCCCACCAGTGATGAGGGTGGAGCAGCCCGGCAGACCATCGAGCGGTGGACACACTCCGGGTAATGACTGCCTGCCAGAGCGACCTTCAAGAACCTTACTTCCCCTTTCCTTGTGAGGCAGTACATGCGGCCCTGTGTGTGAAGCTGAGGGCTAGGCTGAGAGGTCAGAGTGAGGGGGGTGTCTGCAGCGTTATATAGTGATCGTGGCTGCGATGCCTCATGTTGACCAGACCACAGAAGGACGAGGCGGGGCGGGGCGGGCAGGCAGGCTTCTCACCTTTCCCTTGCCGCCTTGTTCACCGGCGACGTCCGTATAAACGGCAGGAAGGGAGTGCGAGAGGGTCACGCGTGCCCCGCGTCACGCACCGACGCGCCCGTGTGTGTATGTGTTTGAGAGAGAGAGAGAGAGAGAGAGAGAGAGAGAGAGAGAGAGAGAGAGAGAGAGAGAGAGAGAGAGAGAGAGAGAGAGAGAGAGAGAGAGAGAGAGAGAGAGAGAGAGAGAGCAAATAGCAGGAAGGTGGTACAGAATAACCTCTGCTGGGATGGGATGGAGGGGCAGCAGGCAAGGAGTGCATGAGGTGCTTCGTCCACCTGCTGACAGCCGGGAGCATCTCGTCGACAGCTCGGCCTCTCCTGGAGCTGAGTGGGAGGCGGCGAGAAGTGTGTTGAGAATTAAGACAACATTGTAGTGCAGGTCCTCCACACACCTCATCACTTCCTTACTGCCGGCACTCTGTACTTCCTCATATACAGTGTGACCCTTGTCGGAGAGGCGTGGACGTAGAAGCCTCACAGGGGAACGAGGCGAAAGGAAGAGAAGGTGTTTTTGTAGCTGCTTAATGTGGCCATGGGGAGCCTCTAGTTATGGGAGAACAGATGCACAGTACCAAGAGGGAACACGTGCTTGGGACAAGAGCGAGCGTGACAACAGTAGGTATATTATAACCTGGGCACGAGGTTGACACGAGGAACAAACACGGGGTTGAAAGGGTT
>JAPQNM010000044.1:508268-520768 GCA_029783475.1 Metacarcinus magister | reverse complement strand
ATGTTGTGATGTCACACCTATTACACTTATGACTCAGGATTGTTGCAATTATGTTTCCAATTCAAGTGCGACACCATAGAGAACAGTGATTGAGTATATTTACCGCGGCTTTTTGGCACAAGGTCCGCCGGAGTAACGCGGGACAGAAATACTGTCTGATTCATTCACAGGAAGGCAGCGTTGCCAAAGGCGGGTTCTACGCTGTAATGGATCCTAATGGTTTGGATGAGTGTGTGTGAGCCACAAAAACACTCCACTATCAACTGCAATCACGCGGACGGTGGGCGGTGGGCGGTGGGTGGCGTCCAGAAGCTCCCAGACAAAGCGGACTTATCTGGTGGCTTCCAGAAGTTGGTGTCTCATGCCCAGGGAATGACCGGGCAGGCCCCTCGGGGCACGTCCCGGGGAGCGGGGTGGGAGGGGGGAGAGCAGCTGACAGGAGGGTGGCGGGGCGGTGGTTAGTTCCTTTATTCATTGGGAATGTCTCAGCGTTACAAAACAAATTTGTGGAAGGAAGCGAAGATTTAGAAACCTTAATAGAAACAGGTCTTAGTCAACAGTTTTAAGGGCACACGCGGCGGGGCCTGAGCGTGTTGTTCAGTGTGGAGGATGGAATTATGGTAATGCAACGAAGACTCCGCCGGGAAAGGAAGGAGAACCAGCACCCTCACCTTGAATCCGTGACGGCCAGGTGTGTGTGTGTGCAGGACATGAGCACCACCACCAACAACAACCAACAACCCTTCAGGAGTGCGGGAGTAAGTTTGCGCGTGGGTAGCCAGCGGTGAAGACCCGCTTGGGGCTCCACCCTGCAAGACGCTCCTTCGCCCCTCAACCTGACCCCCACACACGCAGGGAAACAAAAACTGGACTCGTCTGATAGGATGCAGAGGCGGGCATCTGCATGAGATGAAAAAAAAAATACCATCCCTTTTTTTTTCCTTTTCACTGCCAATGTGAGAAAATGAAACTATCTTGCGTGACAACTCGTGTTTAATCTAGTCACCTCAACCTTTATCTGTACCTGGGAGACTATTTATTAAGTTAAGACCGTCACATGAGGTGTTACAACCATGGATAGATTACCTTGTGTGTGTGTGTGTGTGTGTGTGTGTGTGTGTGTGTGTGTGTGTGTGTGTGTGTGTGTGTGTGTGTGTGTGTGCTTATGTGATTTAAAGTGCACGATATCTCTCTCTCTCTCTCTCTCTCTCTCTCTCTCTCTCTCTCTCTCTCTCTCTCTCTCTCTCTCTCTCTCTCTCTCTCTCGCTCAAGGCCAAAATGGCTAAGTAATCCCTTCAGAACGCCCTTAACTAATAGAAATAGGAATAAAAACAAGTTGTGTTTCTTAGTGAGGACGCGTGTCTTCCTTGCCTTCGCCTTGAGGAAGTATGTTCAAAGGAGACTCACTCACTTAATGCACTTCATTTCAAACACTAATTATATTCATTCCTTCAAATAATTTCGAGCAGAACACGCCACTGGAATGCTAATTACTCTATCACACTCTGACCCACACACACACACACACACACACACACACACACACACACACACACACACACACACACACACACACAGTCTCTAAACAAACATCTGTAGTGTCATAAGGGAAATAATAATAATAATAATCCGAGGTTCACAGCATCTGGCGGCGGAGTGTGGAACTGATGAGGCGAAACGAACATAATACAACATAACAGTAGACCATTACGTGTGTGTGTGTGTGTGTGTGTGTGTGTGTGTGTGTGTGTGTGTGTGTGTGTGTGTGAAGTAGATATACATACATACATTTCTGTGCATATACAAAAGACCCAGAGAGATTTAAACGTTTTCTGATAGTGAAAATAAAGAAAGAGGTCAACAATCTCTCTCTCTCTCTCTCTCTCTCTCTCTCTCTCTCTCTCTCTCTCTCTCTCTCTCTCTCTCTCTCTCTCTCTCTCTCTCTCTCATGGTAGCAGCTGGGTTGGGTTCCCGCAAGACGGCGCGTTTCCCACATGATGTCAACAATGATGTCACCCAAACCAGACCAGACCAAGGCGCTCGAACCCAGACACAACCACACGCTCCAGGCCTCTAAAGCAGGGACGACAGACACACACACACACACACACACACACACACACACACACACACAGACAGTGAATGAAAGTAAACCATGATACAGTTAAGACCGCACACGCTCGCTCGCTTACACAGTTACTTATGAACACACACACACACACACACACACACACACACACACACACACACACTATTAACATTATCCAATCTAATTACTTGAATACGTCAAAACTTAATCACACAATAAGGAAATATAACTACTATTATTATTATTATCATTATTATTATTATTATTATTATTATTATCACTAAGGCTTACCAACTAGCGGTCACCAATTACAAGTGTCAGCACCATCAGCCCCCGTCAGTCCCCGTCAGCCAGCTCCTCGTCACCCCATGTGCTGACAGCTGACACCACCACGCATTACACGAGTCATTTGCTATAATTACTGTTCTGAAGTCATCTTTCCTTCCTTCCCTTCTCATTCTGGTGGTGTGAAAAGTGTGTGTGTGTGTGTGTGTGTGTGTGTGTGTGTGTGTGTGTGTGTGTGTGTGTGTGTGTGTGTGTGTGTGTGTGTTGGTGGGTGTCTCTTTCCTTCCTTTTTTCTTTATTTCTCTCTCTCTCTCTCTCTCATACACCTACGAAGCTCACTCACTCACTTACTCTTTGCTATAATAGTCATCGGGCGGGGTACGTACACACACACACACACACACACACACACACACACACACACACACACACACACACACACACACACACACACACACTTCCTCCTTTGTGTACGAATCTTGATAGGAACAAAAGAAGGAGGAGGAAAAGTAAGAAATAGTCACGTGTTTGTGATTCAAGTATTCTATGAGTCTCCGGTGTGAGTCATGAGTCCCCGGTGAGGTTATGAGTCCCCGTGGTGAGGCTACAAGAGCGTGAGTCATGAGAGTGTGAGTCAAAGGAGTATCGTCCGTCTGGAGTTCCGGGAGTGACTAGGAGTAACGAGGAGGTAGAAGAGGAGGAGGTGGAAGAGGAGGAGGAGGAGGAGGAGGAGGAGGAGGAGGAGGAGGAGGAGGAGGAGGAGGAGGAGGAGGAGGAAGCTAACAAGGTGAGTAAAGGAAGGGAAGGAATGAAAAGAATGAGGGATTGAGTGAATGAGTAAAGTGAGGTTATGAAAGTGAGTGAAAGTGGAATCTTTTCTCTGCACTGATCTACTTGACGAGGTAATTGGTCTCATCGGTTGTTAGGTTGTATACACGAACAACCTCACAATGGACAAAGGGAGTCAGTCAGTCATGAGTCAGTCAGTTATGAGTCAAGCAATCTTTCTTGTGGGGACAATGTGTCGGAAGGAAGGAATGGATTCAGTCACCGCTTGGAGGAGAAGGCGGGAGAAGGAGGAGGAGGAGGAGGAGGAGGAAAAAAGGGAGAGGTTCATACAACTTTACACACACGTACCTACAAACCATTACAACTGTGACTGTGATTAACTGACTGACGGACTCAATGACTCTCTTTTCCCTTCTTACGTCAACCTAACTAACTATCTAACCCACTTCCTTCACGCTTCAACCTTGACCAAAATAAGGCCAGACATCATAGTGGCTTCCTCCGCAACGGGCCTGAAATACTTTGCGGCCTAAATGTGACAATAACATTCAATTCCATTTTGAGACAAGACGTGACCACCACCAGGAAACGTGACTATAGATCCTCGTGTCTGTGTCTCCTTCCTTCGTCTGTAGGTGCGGCACTTTTGAGGACTTTTGCGAGGTGTACTCTGCAATGAGGGAGGTGAGGGAGGAGGAAAGGGCATTGGGTGAGTTTTACTGGGTTTGGGTGGGCTGAGATGTGTGGTTTCGTCTTGCCCAGAGGCGCGCGCACACACACACACACACGGTAGCCGACCCCTCCCCGCCTTCAACACTTTCTCGTTCGCTCCACACAGTATTACGTCAAGAACACAAAACTTAAGACGCTTCACTTTCCAACTCAGAATTTCACTGTGCAGATAAAAAAAAGAATAAAAAGACTCGATTTTTGTTATTCTTTCATATCTTACTTATTTCTTCACTAATTTCTTTGTCGGTTGATCTAAGGGGACGGGTATTAATTAGCATAAGGTAAAGATAGGGTACTACGCCCCCCAACACCCCCCAACCCCCACCCACCAAAAAAATCCGCGCCCAGGTGTGAGGGGACCATGTTAGCTTCATGACGCTTTAGTTTATTCTTAGCAACGTCGAAGCGGAAATAACTACAGCCAAGCCCTGAATGTCTTGGTGTGTGTGTGTGTGTGTGTGTGTGTGTGTGTGTGTGTGTGTGTGTGTGTGTGTGTACCCACCCACAGGGGAGCCACGTGTACCATGAGGGCAGGACACAGATCGCACTCCGTCTAATATTAACACCACCAAAGGCAAATGACACTGAGCTAAATACTTGTTGGGTGAGTGTCGCGGCGCCTCCCTCCCTGGCACGGGCGCGGCGACCCCTCGGAGGGAGACGGCGCCCCCCTCCTTTCCCCCCCTTACACGCGAGACCCACACACCCAGTTGTTACCTAAAGACGCCCCCATGTATTACCTAACTACTGATACATTAGACTTCATAAAAACAAACATTCCTGAAAGTAAACAAGGAAACTATCAATTTTCACCTCAACCACCACCACCACCACCACCACCACCACCACCACCACGCCAGGATGACATGCTTTCAAACCTTCACCTCGTCGCACCTTCCTTTGTTTTGTGTTCACCCCATACATCTATTCCTGGTCTCCTCCCCCCCCCCAACCTGCTCCCCCACCCCCCCGCCCTCCTGATCTAGTCATCGGACACGTAAGTAGGAGGCAGCCTAAGGGTACCACTTACCTTATCACTTAGAAAGGCAAGGTAAAGGTAAGTAACTAATTACCTTCTTAAGCCCAGTTGATACCCTGAGTAAGGCAAGGCAAGGCAGCAGCTTCCTAGGCCTATCATGGAGGCTTAACGGGGCTTATCCTGAAGGGATGTATCATTGACAAACACACACACACACACACACACACACACACACACACACACACACACACACACACACACACACACACATACACACACATACACACACACACACACACACACACGCCATCCAGGAAACACGGATTTACGCACTGCGACTCAACTCCTTCTCGCTGCATCCTTGTTATAGTGTGTGATGTAAACATACAACGCACACACACACGCACACGCACACACACACACACACACACACACACACACACGCCTCACCCTCAACACTGGACGGGAGGCGAGACGAGTGTAAACAGGACTTAGAAGCGTGACATCACTTCTTGGGAGGGATAAGGAGAGGCAGAGTGAACATAAAGGTGAGGGAGAGAAAAGAACACTACTCCTCACTCTGAACAGTCACTCGTGTTGGGTAAGTGTTGAGCGTGAGACTTAAGAATCCAAGATGAAGATGTTCAATTGGAAAGTTCCTATTTAGTCAAGGGAAGGAGTGTGGGATGTGTAAGGGACGGAGGGAGTGAAGGAGTGTTGACTGAAAGGGGAGTGAGGGGAGGAGGAGGAGGAAGAGGAGGTAAAACACGTGTTGCAGGAAGAGAGGAAGAGTTAGAGGAAGAGAAGAAGACAAGATTCACCGTCCAACACCTTTACCTTCTAGAACTTGCTCCTTTTATTTGCATTAACTAACTAACTAACAACTTTACCTCCTTGTCAGGCCGCTCTGGCAGGGTGAGGCGGCAGGGAGGCAGGGAGGCAGGGGCAGGGAGGCAGGGTAGTCCAGGAAGTAAGTTGGCAGGGGCAGCAGACTCTACTCTATACTTTCCTCTACCCTTCCTTTGTCCCCTTTATCCTCATTTGGTAAAGTTATGCCTCGTTAATGTGACTTGCAAACAGCTAACACCTACCTCGGTCTTCCCTCTGCCTCTCTCTACACTGTCCTTCCTCCTTCCTGCCCTCTCTCCCTTCCTCCTTCCTTCTCTCTCTCTCTCTCTCCCCTTGTCCCCTTCCCTCTCCTTCCACTCAGCCTTTTGTAGCTTTGTTTCTGTTTCCTCAAGTACCGACACACTCATCGTCACGCTTCCCTCTCCCTCCCTCTCTCTCCCTCTCTCTGTCTCCCCTCACTCGCTCTCCCCTTTGTGTGGTGTTGGTGTTGCGTCCAGTGTTTCCACCTGACCCACGCTGCTGTTACCTAGTATTGCCCATGAGTCACTAAATGTTCAGTCATCACCCTACCCCCCTCCTCCTCCTCCTCCTCCTCCTCCTCCTCCTACTACTACTACTACTATTCCACTTCACGTATCTATCTATTTTTTTCTTCTTCTCTTTCTTCCTCACTCCCTATTTATTTTTCATATTGTTTCCTTCATTTTTTTGTATTGTTTTATTAATTGTTCATTACTATGCTATATCTTTTCTCTCTTTTATTCTCTCTCTCTCTCTCTCTCTCTCTCTCTCTCTCTCTCTCTCTCTCTCTCTCTCTCTCTCTCTCTCTCTCTCTCTCTCTCTCTCTCTCTCTCTCTCTCTCTCTCTACGCTAGCAACAGTGAGTGTCGTGATTTCTATAAGACGAGTCACTTTATCACTTTTATCAACCGCTGATTGCATATAAGAATAAGTACCTATCTGTCTTTTTTGTCTCCTTCTATATATGGTGATGATACACACACACACACACACACACACACACACACACACACACACACACACACACACACACACACACACACACAGATCAATAATACGCAAGCCACAATTCTACTCCCTATACACACACACACACACACACACACACACACACACATCCTCAATATGCTATTACCACTACAATAACCTTTAGAGGAAATCAGGAGGAGGAAGTGTCATAGGGATACATACATACATACATACATACATACATACACGTCCCAAGAACTAACTAACTGACTGACTGACTGACTGACATGTTCGGTGACACTCACTTGCTCACCCTCAAAAGTTCCCGGCAGACTCCACGAAACCATTGAACGCCCCACTCCACTCCAGGCTCCCTTCCCTTCCCTTCCCTTCCACCGCGGGGCTAGGCGTGGGAAGGCAGCCCCGGAACTTTGAGGTGGAAGGAAGTGGAGGAATGAGTGTGAGTGTGAGGTGGAAGGGAGTGGAAGAATTAGTGTGAGTGTGAGATGCAAGGAAGTGGGAATGAGTGTGTGAGATCCACGACACAAAGTTTGGTAGTTACAAGGTATAATATAATAGTTCATTGCTTTCTTAACTACATTCAAGTCTTCGTCGGCAGGAGGACAGGACAGGACGTGGTAATGCGGTGTTGTTGTGGCTACACTCACATCACTCATCATTCATCACTTCCATCGCTTCGTCATCCAGGACCTTATACTTCCTTTCGTTTAATTTCCTTGTTTGTTTGATGTGTGTTATGTGCACTTGTTTTGACCGCGCGCCTCAGGAAAAGGTGTGTGTGTGTGTGTGTGTGTGTGTGTGTGTGTGTGTGTGTGTGTGTGTGTGTGTGTGTGTGTGTGTGTGTGTGTCTGGTGATTCCCGCCGGAAGGGTCGAAGGGGTGACCTGTTTCCTGTGTTCCGTGCCTTCGTGAGTCAACTGAGGCTTCTTCAGGGTCGTGTCCCGTCAGGTGTCGCCATCAGGACCACGTAACGGGAGTCCAGAGGCGGTGAGGCGGTGGTGAGGCGGTGGTGAGGAGGTGAGGTGAGGAGGTGAGGTGAGGAGGTGAGGCGCAGGTGTTAACATACAAGGTTAGACAGGTGTTAGCAGGACGTGGGCCTTGGAGGTGGTGGTGGTGGTGGTTGAATAATGCTTAGTACGCAGCAACGAAGATTGCATCATGGTAGTAAGATTATATAAGAGTAATGATGTTGTAATGATGATGATGATGATGATGATGATATTAATGATGATAATAATAATAATAATAATAATAATAATAATAATAATAATAATAATAATAATAATAATAATAACAATAGTTTCAGTTCACCCCGAGAGGACACAGGAAGCGGAAACATCACTCACCCAAACACAAAACTGTTGAACAAACGTTTGTACAATTGGGGGAGAAAACAACGCAATAAAAAAGATACATTTATCACAATTGCAATAAAAATGTGATTATGACAACGATTAAATACTACATTAGTGGTGATACTGATAGTGTTAAAACTGATAATGGTATATATAATTAAATTCGTTGTTAAAATTGAATGAATGCCTTGAGTGGGCACAGCAGCATTGGTGTGCGAAGTGTGCCTGCAAAGTGTTTCATTGTGCTGCATGGTCCACAGCACACGAGCACCACAGGACCTGGCGGCGGCAGCACAGTGGTGGCGGGTGTTGCAGCCTCGCCCTCAGACTGTCACCAAGGGATCCTCAACACTCGTCACGTCACGTTATGTACGAGCATCACGTCCTGGATCCATGTGATATAACTGAACTTGCACCGCCCTGCCGTGGCCCAGCAGTGCACCCTCCCGGAAGCCTGGCATCCTCTCAAGGAGTAGCGCGGCACATGCGACAATAACATCTCCTTTCCCTCGCTATGGTCCGCTGAGCCCCGCGGCGTGTGGCACTTGATACGCAGGTGTCCAGTCAGCGGACGGCGGTGTGTGTGGCGGGGTATGACGTCATGCGGTGTACCACAACACAGCCACGCTCACCGAAAGGTCGGTTGAGTGGCCCGGCACCGACACGCCCCACGCCACACGCCCCACACACCATGGTCCGGGGCAGGAGGAACCCCACGGCGCCGAGGCCCGCCATGACCTTGCCTCCGGAGGTGCGAGGTCACGTCCTCCTCCAAGGCTTGGAGAGTGAGTTGCTTGTTCAAAGTTTGAGATCCTTTGTCAAGGAAAGATGTAGACAATGCAAAGAGTGTTATCAGGTCGGCAGCAGCCCCAAGCCATGATACAGACCAGCAGCAGGTGAGTCACGAGGTCACCGCTGAGTCACTTTATGACTGAGGCAACGAGGCAAGTGACAACACTTCTGACTGTACAGTGTTCGTCCTTTGAAGATATTATCGCTGACTTTGTGGTGGCGTCTGGCGTTTATCGCTGATACCACCACACTGACAAATAACTAACCCTTCCCTCCGTCCCTCCGTTCCTGTCTCCCTCTGTCTTATGGGCTTTAGATCACCCTGGTGGCCCTTCCTTCCCTCCGTCCCTGCACCCTCCTAACACGGCCTTGCTACCCTGCCTCACAGCCAGGCTGGTGCCCACCTCATTAGGCGAGCCCGAAACGAGGCGTGTTAAGCCGTGCGTCGGCAGTTTGTTTGGGTCAAAGTCTAACTTCGTTTAAGCTGAAGACATTCCGCGCCTCAAAGAGCATGATGTGTCGCCTCCCCTCAGTGACCACCAGGAAGCACGTGGCTGATGTTGTCTTTGGGACGCTGTTATAGACACATTGATGAGTCAAGCCGCAGGGCCGAGCTGTCCCCAATGGGCCGAGGAAGCTCACATGTCTTGGTACTCCGCCGCGCACCACCACCACAGACGACCTTCAGTCCCTTACGCCTTACATGATGTTAGAGTGGAGTGGCTGGCGCTGGGTGTGTGGAGCCGCGCCGGGAGCAAGGCGGCGGCAGGACACATGAAGAGCAGGGACGAGAGGCTATAACGGCAACGATTTACTATTCCAACAACAAAGTTTGAAGCAGTAAAGATAATGTGATAATTGAGAGCAACAAGAGGCCGACACAAGACGGAGGACTCTTGGTGGGCGAGATGAAGCACGCGACTCTTGCTGCAGAACTTAATGTTTAGTGCCACAGTGCAAGGCGGCGGCAGCGGCGGCGACGGCGGCGACCAAACTTGTTGCTACTAAACAACATTATAACTAAAGCAACGCTGTAGGAAGGGAAGGAGTGTCCGTCCTTTTCTTCTATCCCTTCCACCCCTTCTCCTTTCCCCTCCTTCCCCCTCCCTCTCCCCTTAACAACACATCGTAGGGGTAGGACGTAGGGAGAGGACGTACTATTTCTAGTTAACTACACCTATACTAGACTATCATTTATAGTGCTAGTGTATCCTGAGGGGGTAACTTACGTATAATAGTCCAATATTATTGTTACATTTGTTATCTGAAACATGAAGAAAAACAGGTCAATGATATCAAAAGCCAAACACACCAATTAATTAATCAGTTGATAAAATCCTGTTTCTCGCAAATGTTTACTTAATCTGGACTTTAAACTGTTTATGGTTTTCTAGCTGATTACTGAGGCTGAAAGTGTGTTAAAGAGTTGTTATATTGCAGAATATTTAACTTATATCTGTGTTACATCAGTCCTTCGATTTTAGAGTGAGATTAAGTCGAACTGTTTTAGTTTTTCTTCGTACGATAAATGACGTAACGTGAGAATATGTTTTGTCACTCTCCTTTAAATAATCTTTCCAATAAGTTCAGGTATTCAATCTTATTCAGTGAGCATAATTGTATTCCAGGTGTGTCCTCATAATTACAGTGTATTGTCTTTTATTACGTGTGGCTGATTTAAGGACAAACTTTCTAAAATGCAGCTTAATAATCGTTCTTGTTTCTTTCCTTGTTACGATCGCTGGAGGTTCGTCGACTTAACAAGCATGAATGAGGTGATATTGTTTGTGTGTATTAGGTCTAGAATATTGTTGCCTCAAGTAGGTAATTGAACTGAGTGAGAGACAGACATTCACTAGAAACTCCACTAATATCAACACACTCGTTCGCTTATTAAAGTTATTTATATTCCTCCGTGACTTGTACGTAAAAGGAATCACACGAGTCTCCTTCTGTTAGTGAGTTTGTACAACCTTCACTATAAAAAAAATTTTCCCGTGCCGGGAATCGAACCCGGGCCTCGCGGGTGAGAGCCGCGTATCCTAGCCACTAGACAACACGGGAGATGAAAGGAAGGGAAGTTCATGCAGATAACAAGGAAAACAACGTAAGAGGTATTCAAATAATAATGGTAATAAAAATGAAAAAAATTACAGAAATAATAATAATGATGATACTGATGTTAATAATAATGATGATGATGATAATGATAATAATGTTAATAATAATGATAATAATAATAATAATAATAATAATAATAATGTTAATAATAATACATAATGACATCCAAATATTCATAAAAAAGGACTAATAAAGTAAAATAATTGAAGCAAGTTTCATCTGCTTCTTTTCCTGTTTCTCGAGGAAGGAGTCCCAGCCCTCTGCCCTCGTCCCTTACAGTCATCTTCCAGGCTGTAATGATGATGATGATGATGATGATGATGATGAAAATGATGATGATGATAACAGTCCTTTCTCTCTCTCTCTTTCTCTCTCTCTCTCTCTCTCTCTCTCTCTCTCTCTCTCTCTCTCTCTCTCTCTCTCTCTCTCTCTCTCTCTCTCTCTCTCTCTCTCTCTCTCTCTCTGGGTGTGGTCGTGCCCGCAGTTACTCGACAGAATATCAACTTACTGCCCCCCACGACCCCCTTACGCTCCCCCAACACCCCCTAAACCCCCTCCAACACCCCAACGACCCCCCCGGCCCATACGCTTCTTTTAACACCCCTTCCTTCCTACCTCCTTCCCTTCACCTTCCCCTCCTCCTCCACCACCATGCAACACCTCCACACACTTCTTCTTACATCTTACGCCCCCCTTCCCCACCCCCTCTTCCACCCCCCACCCCACCCACCACACTACGCCCCTCCACTCCCATCCATCCATCCATTCAGTGCCACCTTTCAACCCCCCCTCCCCTTCCACCTCCTTCTATACCCACTCCTACGCCCCTCCTTCCTCCTCGCCCCCCCTCCCCGCTAGAGGTCGCCGGGTGCTGTTGTCTCTGACTCATCCAGGTCACAGCCGCTTTTTTTCTCCTCCTCCTCCTCCTCCTCCTTCTTCTACTACTACTACCTCCTCCTCTTCGTCCTTCATGTTTCTATCCCCCTTCCTCCTCTCTCTCTCTCTCTCTCTCTCTCTCTCTCTCTCTCTCTCTCTCTCTCTCTCTCTCTCTCTCTCTCTCTCTTCCTCTTCCTTAATCACTCTTTTTACCGTTTCCTCCTCCATGCTTCTTCTTCTTCTTCCTCCTCCTCCTCCTCCTCCTCTTCCTTCTTCTTCTCTTACTACTACTACTACTACTACTACTTACATTACTCTCTCTTTCTCTCTATTTTTTTTCTCTCTCTCTCATTCCTGCGCCTTTTAAAGAGATACAAGAGGCGTTATGTTACGTTACTCCCTTGCAATAGTGATAGAAATATAACATTGTAAGAAAGGTTATTGGTGTTATAATGTTACGAAGGGAATATAACGTTGATTGATAAAGATGCAAAGATTGTGTCAACTTTTACATTGAAAGGGCCAAGGGCAAAAAAAAAAAAAAAAAAAAAAAAAAAAAAATAGGTTAAACAAAAAAAAAAAAATTCCCGCTTGTCGCCAGCCGGACCCTGAAAGTTATTTATG
>JAPQNM010000044.1:470768-485768 GCA_029783475.1 Metacarcinus magister | reverse complement strand
TTTGGCAAAACCGAGATGGTGAAAATATTGAAGTAGATTTTGAACAGTGAGTTAATGTTAACTCCAACCTGTCCTTTGATTGGTCACCTCTTGTTGGCTTTCTGTCCAATCATCTTTCGTGTTGCGTTATCCATTACTTCCTTTTTTCAGTAAGGTGTAGACGAAATGTGTATGTGTGTGTGTGTGTGTGTGTGTGTGTGTGTGTGTGTGTGTGTGTGTGTGTGTGTGTGTGTGTGTGTGTGTATGTGTGTGTGCGCACGTTCCTCAAGCTAGTCAGGAAGGAGACAGAAGGGACACGAACAGTTTAAATTCCGTCAGGCTGGTGTAGCTTCGCGTCTTCCGTGTGTTACATTATACATTGCCGGTTCACTTTGCCTTATACATGAGGAGGAGGAGGAGGAGGAGGGAGGGAGGAGGAGAGGGGAAGAAGAGGAAGAGGAGGAAATTGGTACAGTGTAATTCTCCAAGGGTTTGAAATTACGGAACTGTGTCCAAGGCTTAATACATCACCCTCACCTCACCCTCTTAACCCTTACACTGCCGAGGTCTTTTCTAAGTGTTCGATTTATAGATTTTTTTAAAAATTATGATTTTATTCAAATTTAATGAAAAAAAAAATATTAATGAGAAAAATAAATATTAATGATAAAAATAAATATTAATGATAAAAATAAATAATAATGATAGAAATAAATAATAATGATAAAAATAAATAATAATGATAGAAATAAATAATAATGATAAAAAAAAATATTAATGATAAAAATAAATATTAATGATAAAAATAAATATTAATGATAAAATTAAATATTAATGATAAAAATAAATAATAATGATAAAAATAAGTATTAATGATAAAAATGAATAATAATAAAAATAAATAATAATGATCAAAATAAATAATAATGATAAAAATAAATAATAATGATAAAAATAAATAATAACGATAGAAATAAATAATAATGATAAAAATAAATATTAATGATAAAAATAAATATTAATGATAAAAATAAATATTATTGATAAAAATAAATAATAATGATAAAAATAAATATTAATGATAAAAATAAATATTAATGATAAAAATAAATATAAATGATAAAAATAAATATTAATAATAAAAATAAATATTAATGATAAAAATAAATAATAATGATAAAAATAAATATTAATGATAAAAAAAAATATTAATGATAATGTAGAGGTTATGGAGTTATGTACACACAAAGGTTTGACAACAGACGAATGTGGCTTAGTTGGTTTATTGCTGCAGCATTGGTTGTACACAACTATACAGAGCCCAGGGAAGGTGAGCGTGTGTTGTTGTCTGGGGAGCCCCGACGTGGGGCTCCCAGACGCTACTCTGGAGGTGTTGCCTGGACTGTGTGTGGTGGTAGACTGGTGGTTGACTGACTGACTGACTGTGTGTGTGTGTGGGTAGCTTATATTGGGCGTCGCGGACCTGGTGGTCAGGCGAGGTGAGGTCGCGTTAATCTCGACCTCAGCCGAGGTCTCGAGGGAGGAAATTATAGGCTCTGGGTGTGTGTGCACCTGGGTATGTAGGTGTGTGTGTATGTGTGTCGTCACTACAATAAAAATAAATAATAATGATAAAAATAAATAATAAGGATAAAAATAAATAATAATGATAAAATTAAATATTAATGATAAAATTAAATATTAATGATAAAAATAAATATTAATGATAAAAATAAATATTATTGATAAAAATAAATAATAATGATAAAATAAATATTAATGATAAAAATAAATATTGATGATAAAAATAAATATTATTGATAAAAATAAATAATAATGATAAAAATAAATATTAATGATAAAAATAAATATTAATGATAAAAATAAATATAAATGATAAAAATAAATATTAATGATAAAAATAAATATTAATGATAAAAATAAATATTAATGATAAAAATAAATAATAATGATAAAAATAAATATTAATGATAAAAATAAATAATGATAAAAATAAATAATAATGATAAAAATAAATAATAATGATAAAAATAAATAATAATGATAAAAATAAATAATAATGATAAAAATAAATAATAATGATATAAATAAATTATGATGATAAAAATAAATAATGATGATAAAAATAAATATTGATGATACAAATATATAATGATGATAAAAATAAACATTGATGATAAAAATAAACAATGATGATAAAAATAAACATTGAAGATAAAAATAAACATTGATGATAAAAAATAAACATTGATAATAAAAATAAACATTGATGATAAAAATAAACATTGATAATAAAAATAAACATTGATGATAAAAAATAAACATTGATGATAAAAATAAACATTGATGATAAAAAATAAACATTGATGATAAAAATGATAAATAAATAAATAAATATATATATATATATATATATATATATATATATATATATCTAATATAATTTTTTTTTAAATATATATATATATATATATATATATATATATATATATATATATATATATACATATATATATACAGATGGGGTGTGACTGATTTGAAAAGGGGCGTGGTTAATGCTTGCATGCCAATTTGTCGCTACAATTAATAATTTGGTTTACAGCAATTGCTGTAGACGGCAGTGTAAGGGTTAACCTAACCTAACCTAACCTCACCTAACCTCACATCACCCTCAGGGATCGAACCAAGGTACTGTAGAGTCGATATTACTACACGAAGGAGAATTACCACTTATCCAAATATTTTCTTTATATATAACAGATGAAAAGTATAATAAACTATTTATATCTCCTTTTATGAGAGATGAAAAGTGTGTCAAGTATTTTTATCTTCTTTATATATGAGAGATGAAAAGTGTAAACTATTTCTATCATCTATATATAAAAATACTTTCACTCACATAGACACACAGACAGGTGGCACTAATACATAGGTACAAACAGGTAAGGTACAGTACACAGGTGGTAGTGGCAGGTGTACTACATGAGCTACCTACCTGTCTACACGTAATTAATGTGCTGAGTTTGTACGTTCATATAAAATAACCTTAACGAAGCTGAAGGTATAGTGCAGGTAGGCAAACACGATTAATGATTCAGTATTAATTACATTATTGACAGGTAAGGCGATATCAATACAGGAAGGAAGGTAAGGTTAGGTAAGGTTAGGTTACACACACATGCTAAGGGAAGGTAAGGTTAGTTAGGTTACATACACACACACACACACACACACACACACACACACACACACTAAGGGAAGAGAAGGTAGGGTAAGGTTAGTTAGGTTAGGTCACACACACACAGACTAAAGGAAGGAAGGAAGGTAAGGTTAGGTTATGTGGTAGTGAAGTAACAGTGTGATGGCATGGCGTGACAATATGACCAGGGGAATTCAACCCTAATTTCACGTCATGTTCTTCGTTACATTCTAACTCCCTCCCCCTCTTTCCCTTCCTTTCTTTTCCCTTGTGTATACTTTCCCAACACACCCTTTCCTTGCACCTCTCCCTTTCCTTCCTTCATCCCTCCCTCCTTCCTTCCTTCCTTCCTCTTACTACTCCTTTTCCCCTATCCCTCCTTTTCTCCTCTTCACTTTTTTCCTCCCTACTACCTACCTACCCACTCTCCTCCCTCCCTCCCTTGCGATGCCTCAATACAGCCCAAAGGAAAGCGAGACCACGAGGACGAATAAGGGAAAAGGAGCCAGCAAGGTGTGTCTCTTCCCTCCCTCGCCTCTGACACAAGGCAAAGGAATGCGATAGAATTACTGCACCTCTTCATATCATTACTATACGATTATTGACTTATTTACGAGTCTTATGGTCTCTTGGGGACTATGGTTCAGTAGCTAGGATAATGTTATGATAATCCTACACTTACTTAAGGTGCAGAAAGCCAAGTAATGTGTGGTGGGTGGAAGGTTGAAGTTATTGATGTGTACGTGTATAGATAGATAGCATTGCGTGGTGGAATGCATGGGTGGAGTGAGTCATGTTGCAGTGTTTGGCGTCACAATAATCGAGGTGTTGACTGACTTAGGTTGGTTTTTATATTATTATTATTATGGGAAGAACTTAAGAATATAAGAAAATAAGTAGGTTGTAAAAGGCTAAGGCAAAGAAAGATTTGTATAAAGAGTTACGTGCAAACTGTCACATATGATTTTTTTTTTATTTTTTTTATATATAATGTGGTTGTTAATAGTTTGTGATCTGTTTTAAATGTGAGGAATATATTTTAAATGAGTGTTGGTTGTACCTTGTAACCTCTCACCCCAATCTATGACGAGACCATCTAAAAATAATCGAAGATAATCTAAGACATTTTAAAACCTTCCGCGTGTGTGTATGTTGTGTCACCAGGAAAGGATTGGAATGACTGAAAGATGCGTAACCTTTTTATACATATATATGAAAAAACACCGAATAAATAACACTTTTGTAAATCGAATAAAGAAAACACAAACTTAAACAAATAATAATAATAATCTAGTTCTTCACTGGATCCTAAAAAAATAATAAATAAATAAAATAAATAAAACGTAATAATTAGAAAACTTAAAACAAAAAAAAAAATAGAGATGACGGCAATAGTTTATTTTTAGTATCTTGTGTTATAAATAAAAAAATAAAAAAAAAGAAGCACCACTCAAATGTTATATTAAGACTTATACACACATACATACACAAGGCTGCAGATCAGACCAGGTGTATGGTATGAATGTAACATAACACACACACCACACACAACACGTAACACCAACACACATGCACCTCAGGACACATTACCAGCGTTACAATGAGGAGTGTCTGAGGTGGTGGTGGTGGTGGTCAGGATGCATAGGGGGACGTGGCCATCGAGAGAGAGAGAGAGAGAGAGAGAGAGAGAGAGAGAGAGAGAGAGAGAGAGAGAGAGAGAGAGAGAGAGAGAGAGAGAGAGAGAGAGATCATAACATATAAACTCAATTAAATGATCTATCCTTAACCTAAAGTCAAAATTATCGATAACAAATGCAATGAAAAAGGATGGTAGGACAAGCAGGCAAGCAGGCAGCAGGCAGACAGGCAGGTCATCTATCCCTACATACAGACAGACACCAACCTAACCTACAGCAAAATCAACCCATAATTTCGTCAGGTACCAGAATAACCTTCCCTTATCATCTCCTGAAAAGTCAACACGATATCTCTTTCATAAGGTCAGACCAGAGGGGACTGTGAGGATCCCCGGCAGGAGCTTATTTCCCTCGCCTTTCTCAACCCTTCCTCCAGGCACACAAGCGACCTACCTTAGCCCTAAGTAAGCCTTAACTAAGCCTTAAATAAGACCTAACTAAGCCCTACTACTACAACAACAACTACTACTACTACTACTACTACTACTATACAATATAAACATACATACATACATCCGGCTCGGCGTATCAATAGGAATGAATCACTAACACACCTGTGAGGTATAATATCCTGCTCCCCTTCCCCCTCACCCCCTCTATCACCCCTCCCTAGACAGGTGTATTTACCTCCCCAGCCCGTCTCCCTCCCCGCCCCGCCCCATCCCGCCACGACCCGCCTGTCTCATCGCAAGTATAATAGGAAATATATATAGGAAATGAGGTGGCAGGACACTAGGAACAAGGAAAGGAGTAAAGTACAATGAGGAAACAATAGTGATGAGTAAGAGACTAAATGTAGAGAATCGTGATGAGTAAGAGGTGAGTGTAGAGAGTGTTAAAAGGTTAATAATGATGATGAGGGATGTTATGTAGTCTAGTTATTGTGTTGATTCATTTATTGTATTTTTTTCATTCATTTATTTATTTATTCATTCATTCATTTATCTATTTTCTCATTTATTATTTCTTTTTATTTGAGTTTATTTTCTATTTTTTATTTATTTTTTATTTGATCTATGAAAGGTGAATTAGTGTTTTAAATTGTATTAATGATCAAACTGAGTGAACCATTTTAGCTAAAGGTTTTTTTTTTTTTTGGTAACAGACTAACTCACCAAGGTCATCAACGAGCCCCATAACCATTAAAAACATCATCTATTATTAAGTCAAGTCATCTCTTTGTGTTGAGAATAGAGTCATCATCATCATCATCAGGTCTCTCTCTCTCTCTCTCTCTCTCTCTCTCTCTCTCTCTCTCTCTCTCTCTCTCTCTCTCTCTCTCTCTCTCTCTCTCTTAATTAATATATTCCTTCCTTCTTTTTTTTTCCTTCGTTCCCCCACTTTCGTTCGTTCGTTCGTTCGTTCGTCCTTCCTTCTGCCGTCCTTCCTTGTATCACTTACGAAATATCGCACTTAGTCATTCACTTACTCACACACCACACACACACACACACACACACACACACACACACACACACACACACACACACACAGTTACGTAATTATGAGTAAGGTGTAAAATGACTCGTTGCCTTACATAACATAATTGTAGTGTGTGTGTGTGTGTGTGTGTGTGTGTGTGTGTGTGTGTGTGTGTGTGTGTGTGTGTGTGTGTGTGTGTGTGTGTCATGAGGTAGTGAGTGATGGTGCCTTCAAATTAACATGTGATTCTCCTCTTCTTCTCCTCCTCCTCCTCCTCCTCCTCCTCCTCCTCCTCTTCCTCCTCCACCTCCTCCTCCTTCATCACCCTTCTTCCCCTTTCATTTCCTCTCCCTTTCAACCACCCTCAAATCTGACCCTTATTTCCTCTCCCCCTTCCCCTCCCACTCCCCCTTCCACTCCCCTTCCTCCTCCCCTTCTGAGGCTATTTCAGTGATGCAACTATACTGTGACTTCATGTGGGATGCGTGACGTCATGTCCAAGTGGTGGTGGTGGTGGTGGTGGTGGTGGTGGTGGTGGTGGTGGTGGTGGTGGAAACGTATGACAATAATAACAAGAATAATGATGATAATAATAATAAAAATGGTGAATCTATAAATAACATGAATAATTTACTTCCTTCTATATATATATATATATATATATATATATATATATATATATATATATATATATATATATATATATATATAATTCACGTCCGTTTCCGCACTTATAAGAAATTTGATAAATGCGTAATAATAACCATAAGCAAAATTAAGAGAGAGGAAGATACAAATGAAGAGAATGAAATAGAAATAAAATATCGTGTTTGCCTGTTTTTGTTCTCTCTCTCTCTCTCTCTCTCTCTCTCTCTCTCTCTCTCTCTCTCTCTCTCTCTCTCTCTCTCTCTCTCTCTCTCTCTCTCTCCTTCCCTGACACGCAGGATGCAGAGCGTGTCCCAGTGTTGCGTGCTAGTCATGACTGGTGACCAAAGGGAGGGAGGGTAGAGGGCTGGGATCCTCTGTCTTGAAATGGCATTATTATTCCGACGAAACGAATAATAATAATGATAATGATACTAATAATGATGATAATAATGATAATAATGATAATAATGATAATAATACTATTCCGGTAGTAGGTAAGACATGTGTTGTGTTGGTAATGTATGTACAGAACTTCCTTGTAACTGACTTGGTAGTGTTATTATCATCAATATCGTTACTATTATTGTCCTTACTACTACTACTACTACTACTACTGCTACTACTACCTACTAGTACTACTACTACTACTACTAGTAGTAGTAGTAGTAGTAGTAGTAGTAGTATGAGCAGCAGCAGTACAAGCATCGTGCCACACTGTGGTTAGCTATGAGCAGCACAGTGCCTGCCGCCTAGTGTTCCGTGGAACATCAATTCTGGTGTGTTTGTATGGGCACGTCGGGGCCTGGTGCAGGTATAGGTGTGGTGCCCTTGTGGTATCATGCCGCGGCGAGGGTGTCGTGGTCCTGAATCAATAGTGTTGTGCCACCAGAGGACGCTGCCTGGACGCCGCACGCTGTCCAGGTAAACAATAAACAGCGCGCGTCGTGACGTCAGGCTGTACGCTGCTGGGCCAGGCGGTGACGCCGGTGACCTTGGCCGCCTCCGCCGCGCACCTGCCGTCCCCCTCCCTCACCCCCCTGCCCTGGCCCTCCCGCCGCCACTCACTGCATGTTTGAGGCTTACATGGCGGCACAGTGGCACTTCCCACGGCCAGGCAGGCTGAGCGGGGCGCGGGGCGGCTCGAGGCGGTGCGGGGCTGTGTTCCTTGTTTGGGGCGGAGCACCGAGCACGCCTCTCCTCCGTGCCCGTCCTGACGTCACTACGGCGTCACACCCATGACTCATCGCGGCACCACCACACCGCCTCTAGCGGCAGGCCACGGAAACTACCGCTCAATGGAATATTTTATCATGCACGCTGCCCTCTCCACGCCACCCCCACCCACCCCCACCCACCCCCATCCCCGCTGTGACGTCACGAGGGTCCTGGAAGTGTTCTGTGAGTCCTGCAGGACACTCGCCGCGCCACTCACCTGGGTGAGGAGTCCTACGAGTATTTCCTGATTCAATCTTTCCCTGACGCGTCTCCGAACCAATCCACCCCACGCCAATGGAGCAACAGCATGACATTAATATGCATGACTTTGTGTGCGTGTGTGACTGTAATACTCACACGCATGTATGTGTGTGTGCGTGTGTGGATATATATATATATATATATATATATATATATATATATATATATATATATATATATATATATATAAAGAGAGAGAGAGAGAGAGAGAGAGAGAGAGAGAGAGAGAGAGAGAGAGAGAGAGAGGAGAGAGAGAGAGAGAGAGAGAGAGAGAGAGAGAGTACTGGAAGGGGTGAGGGAAGCAGGGTTAAGGGGGGAGCAAGCAAGCAGGAAGAAGTATTGAAGGAGGGGAAGGAAGGGAAGGGAAGGGATGGGAGGGAAGGGGAGGGGAGTAAAAGCAAGGGAGGGGAGAGCGTATATTGTAGTACTGTTGAGGACACACACACACACACACACACACACACACACACACACACACACACACACACACACACACACACACAAGGGACTCTAGTAGAATTCCATTACTATTGACATGCCTTCCTTCTTCTTTATCTTCAGACACACAGACAGACAGACAGACATTTAGAGGCATTTTTTTATTCCTTTTTTTTACTCTTATTAAACTTACTTTTTTCCTTTGATTTTCCTTCTTTTTTTTCCCCTTCAATTCGTCATGTCAAAGAAAGAAATTTACATGAAACACACACACACACACACACACATACACACATACACACACACACACACCTGGCACCACAACACAACAACAACACACTTACACTAACAGTTATATTCACTCCCCTTCCCTACACACACTCTGTAATCAATGCATTCTACTTGTTCTAGCACCAGTAGTAGTAGTAGTAGTAGTAGTAGTAGTAGTAGTAGTAGTAGTAGTAGTAGTAGTAGTAATAGTAACACAAGTAACAGCTCATATCGCTTAACACACTTTTTTTTCCCCCCCACGAAATTCAAACGATCTTAAAACTTCCTTTCCATTAAAATAAGTGTCCAGCCATGTATAGGAGTGTTGGACTCTCTCTCTTCTTTTCCTACGTCTCCCTCCTATGCAACACTAGATGACTAACGCTGTACGTATATATACAACGACTACACATGCTAATAAACGAGAAGAAAAACATGAATTAATTAACCAGACTGCTGCCCCCTTGTACTCCTCCTCTACTCTTCACCTTAACCTGTTTTTTTTCTCTCTCTCTCTCTCTCTCTCTCTCTCTCTCTCTCTCTCTCTCTCTCTCTCTCTCTCTCTCTCTCTCTCTCTCTCACACCTTCATGGTATTCCCTTTTTACTGTTTCCTGTCTGCACGTTGCTGGAGGAAAAGATGAGTGAGGAGGAGGAGGAGGAGGAGGAGGAGGAGGAGGAGGAGGAGGAGGAGGAGGAGGAGGAGGAGGAGCTTTGTTCTATTCTATCCTGTTCTTTTACATATATATTTATAGATCAACAGGTCTTCTGGTGTCTGTTCTTCCTGTTTAATCCTATTCAGTCGTATTTAATCCTAATTCTTACACCTCCATCTTTCTTCATTCTCCCTTCCACTGTTCTTCCTTCCACTTTCTCTCTCCCCTCCACACCCACACACTACCTAACACTGTCCTTCCATTATTCATTTCTCAGCCTCACATCCAGTTCTCCACCACTGTCATCCACATTAATCCACATTCCAGTGCCACCCTGCCACCCCTTCCTTTCTCTCTTCTCTTTCTCTCTCTCTCCTCTCCTCTTCCACCTATCCAGTTTCCTCTTCTCTCCATTCTACCTCCACTAATGCCCACTCCTGTCTCTCCTCCACTCTCCTTCTCCTCCTCCTCCTCCTCCTCCTCCTCCTCCTCCTCCTCCTCCTCCTCCAAATTCCTGTTTGAACTGATTCCTTTCCGGGCACGACCTGAAGGTTTATTTTGGGAAGTGTTCAAATCTATGACTTCAGGCAGGATTGTGTCACTGGCCTGCCCCATCCTGTTGTTGTTGTTGCTTGTTGTTGTTTGTTGTTTGTGTGTTTATGTGCTTGCTTCTATGAATGTCGTTTGTTTGTTTGTTTGTATTTCAATCATTTAGTTTTATTTATTTGTGTGTTCGTGTGAGTGTGTGTGTGTGTGTGTGTGGTGTGTGTGTGTGTGTGTGTGTGTGTGTGTGTGTGTGTGGGTGTGTGTGTGTGTGTACGTATACTTGTTCCCTTGATTCCCTCCTTTCCTCGTTCATTCTCTTCCTCCTTCCCTCCATCCCTCCCTCGCTCCCTCGCTCCCTTCTTCATTTCGCAATTTGTTTCTTCCCTCCCTTCCACCCACTTCCTCCTTTCCTCCCACTCCCTCCCTTTCTACCACACCCTCCCCCTCCCCCTCACCCTTCCCCTTTACTCCTCACCCTCCCCTCGCCTCCTAAGTCATGTTCCCTTGACCTTTGTGTACCGAGACGTCCATCCTCCTGATCAATGCACTCAGTTACCAGATGTGCTGCGACTCCACCCTCCTGACACAGCACACAGCACCATTACAGCACCACAGCACCCCCTCCAGGACCCCACACACCACAGCATACCACCACACCGCTACAGCAAGCACCCCCTCCAGGTACCCACAACATCATTACAGCACCACCACACCACACCACCACAGCACCACATAGCACCACACCACCAAGACACAGAAAGAGATAAGAAAAATAGGATAGAGTAAACATATCAAAGAAGACACAGGTGAATATAGAATGAAGGAGAGAATAGACACCACAATACCACAACACAACAACACCACCACCACACCACAACACATCACCACCACAAGCATGCTATGGGCACAAATCATCCTTGAGCACCCCCTACACCCCTTACCACCCTACACACATGACCTGTACCCCGGAAGTGTATTAGTGTAGTTAGGACGTAAGCCTCAATACCTGCCCTCGGAGGTGGTACCAGGCAGGTGTCACGAGAGCCCTCTAGCGGGTATTGATTCGCAGGTCAAAGGTCAGAGGTGAAGGCTGACCGCACTGGCGTGTTAGTGTGGTGTGCAAAATGAGGTGGAAGGATCGGTAGGAGGGTGGTTGGGTGAGGAGGGGAGGGTGGGATGGGTATTTTCGGGGTGGATGAAAGGGTTGGTAGGAGGAGGAAGAAGAAGGTAGGATGGGCATTGGGGGGGGGGTTGTTGGGGTGGTAGAGGGGTTCCGGGGTTCAAAGGGGCAGCTAGTTAGTACTATACAGCATCCAATTAAGGTTGTTAGCTAGTTAGATCACTACAGGTTGATTATAATAGCAGTGTTTACAAGTCGGTCTCCATTACATACAGTTCAACCCTTATATAGTGCTACCTTACTCCCCTCCACTCCCCTCTTCCTCTTCCTCCTCCTCCAGCTCCCTCGCACCACCCCGTCAAACATACAAAAGCAGCACTAAATTAGGCCATTACGTGTCGTTTATAACACTCCCGCCGTGCCGCTGCTGGACGTTCTTTCTTCTTGGGAAATAGGAAAGGAAGTCACGTCCGGCAAGTTTTATCGGGTTGTCCCCCCCCACACACACACACACCTCAAGGCCGCGGTGTGACCTAGGCGGGGGAGGTGGGGAGCGGGGGCGAGAAAGGGGGGGGATAGGATGGTTGGTCAATGGTTAATGGTTACTGATATTAGACTAAACAGACTTCCACGTGCCCATCCATTGGTGTGCCTATTATTATTATTATTATTATTATTATTATTATTATTATTATTATTATTATGATGTCAGGATGTCTTGCCTGCCTAACACACTATTTATTCATTTGACACATCCTGTCCTCCCGTCATATCATACAGTACGTATAAATTTTCCTTAAAAACATGTGGCAGTCAGTGAGCGAGGAGGGCACGACGCTCCCCCCCACGCACGCCCCCCCTCCCACAGCACACACCACTCCCCTCCACCCCGCCCCCTCCTTCAGGTAGGCGTGGCTGTGGTCTTCCTGCACTGCGTAGCTCACCAAGCAGGAACACAAAGAAAGCAATATACTGGTGATGTATGAGTCTCGGTAGGACGGGCGACACGGATTGGTTAGTAGCTGATTGACGCTCACTCTTACCTGCCTCTTGTTCCTAATTATTGACTCACTGACTGACTGACTGACTGACTGACTGACTGATTGACTGACTGAAAAACATGTAGGATAACCTCAAAACACTTCAAATAGAGCCTCATGCACCACTACGTAATCCATTCCCATTAACTTGGCGAGTAAGCCCAACCCTCTGCCGCCCCGCCGACCACCACCAGCGCCGCCCCCCAACACCAGCCAGGGTACGAACGCATTCCCACCGTGCATGACCATCATTAACGTGCTTGTGAAGGGGGCAGAGAGAGAGGGAAGGGGAGAGGAAAATGTTACATCTATCAAATCATCTCTTTCCTCGCTCAATCTCGCTCGCTCAGAGACATAATAAATTGATTTACACACATACATTCTACTGCCATGTGAAATTAGTATTATATAAAAATAATAAATAAATAAATAGATAACATAATATAATACTGTTACTATACATTACAAGAAAGTGTAGTGTATTTAATTTATTTATTCCCAAGGGTTAAAATGACCTTAAATATGGATAAGGTTATAATATATTTGTACCATTACACTTTAGTTAAAAAAATTAGGAAGTTTGAAAAAAGTTAAGTTGGCAAGGACAAAAAAAATAGTTGAGGCTAAAATAAATAAAAATAAAAAACAAAGAGGATGAACAAATTACAGTTTATAATGAAAAATAAGAAGTAAGTCAAAGCAAGAATCACCGCAACACTGCAGTACATTTACCAGGTAACAAACAAACAGGAGGGCAGACAAGTAGTTAACCTCCCCTCCATACCCCTTGCCCCCCTTCCCCTTCCTCCCTCCTTCCCTCCCTTCACCCTTACATCAACAGAATCAATCCTAACCCACCTTAGTAACCTCACCCCTTCCTACACCTACAACACCACCTATAACACCACCCACACATCACCCTTTATCACGGAGACAACCCCGACCACACCCGCCCTCAACCAAGTATCAATAGTAGAGAAACACGACCTACACGAGAGAGAGAGAGAGAGAGAGAGAGAGAGAGAGAGAGAGAGAGAGAGAGAGAGAGAGAGAGAGAGAGAGAGAGAGAGAGAGAGACCACCTCTATGCCACTCCTTTCTCTCTCTCTCTTTACCTTTAAAACTAAATAAACTATATAAAGTTAATGATTGAAGAGTTAATTCCGTGCACAGCAACAGTCAGTCTGGAAACGTACATGTGTGTGTGTGTGTGTGTGTGTGTGTGTGTGTGTGTGTGTGTGTGTGTGTGTGTGTGTGTGTGTGTGTGTGTGTGTGTCATGCAGCAATACCTTAAGACCGCATCAGTGAAAGCAACCAACCCACTCTGCATGAACCTGACAAGCACCATGCAACACGTATACGTCCTTTGTTCTCACGTGTATGTATGTCTGTATGTATGTATGTATGTGTGTATGTCTGTCTGTCTGTATGTATGTATGTCCTGTACACACCCACCTACCACCACCACCACCTACAACAGTGCCTCTAGAAAAAGAAAAAAAAATTGTGTGTGTGTGTGTGTGTGACCCGATAAAGATGACCTGATAAAAGAGAGTCATCCGATACTATACGTAGTCATCCGATCGATCGATACCAGCAACCCGATACCACCAATGACTGAGCCGATGAAAGTGACCTGATAACAACAATAACAAGTGACCTGATCGCATGTGACCCCCTCCTCCCCTCCCCCCCTTTGACCTGGCTTTCACCTCCCTCATTATTACACAATTTTGGTGCTGCGTGTAAGGGAGATAATAAATAAATATAAATAAAAGTTATCTTGCGAATGATATGTAATAATAATAATAATAATAATAATAATAATAATAATAATAATAATAATAAACAACTAGATAGACAAAGAAAGCTTCACTCATGCCCTCACAACAAAGACCTAACGTAACCTAACCTAACCTCACCTCGCCTCGCCCCGCCTTGCCCTACCCCGCCCCGCCCCGCCCCGCCCCGCCCCGCCCCGCCCAGCATTAAAAGGGGCGCGGCAATTCACTATAAATAAGTAAATATATATATAAAGACACAGGAACACGAATAACGTTTTGGTGGTGAGGCAACGTATCCGTCACCGTAATTTCCTTCAACAATGATTAAGTACTGAGGTCAGGAAACTCATCTTTATTAATGAAGGATTTTTAGGTATGGAAATAATTAGGTTTAAGAATTACTATATATAAAAAAAAAAAAAATAATGTGTCCTGTTATGAAAGTATATATGTAAATAGTAAGGTTTTTTTTTTTCCTTATTGTAAGTTTAGATTTATTATGTTTTTCCTTATATTTAGATCCTCTTCAATGGAACTTAACACTACTTTAATACGAGGTGAAAGAGGATCGCGTATTATAAACTAGTATACACAGATGCAACCACACTAAATGATGATGATGATGATGATGATGATAATGATGAGGATAATGATGGCATTTTAAGAGCAGTGATGTAGTAATTGACCACAAAGCCACGAGCCAGACA
>JAPQNM010000044.1:445768-460768 GCA_029783475.1 Metacarcinus magister | reverse complement strand
GGGAGGTTGTGGAGGGGAGTGGAGGTACTTTATGTGGAGGTGGAGTTAGTGGAGGTACAGTAGGTGGATGCAGAGTAAGTGGAGTTAAGTGGAGTATCAAGATGTCTCGGTAACTAAACTAACCTTCGTATTTTTTCCCCAAACTCCTCTTTTTTTTCACTTTAAGGAGGAGAGTGACATTCCAAGGTGTTTCATTCTACCAATCTTCTTTTGTTGTTCAATATAATAAAAGTAATTGTTTCAGGGACACGAGCAGGCCTGGGGTATTGAGAGGCCCTCGTGTATGTATGTGTGTGTGTATGTGTGTGTGTGTGTCTGTCAAATCATCACCTAATGGCAGTATACTCCCTCCTTCTCTCTTTCTTTCCCTCCAGTTCGTGATGCAGGGGCGTGCCGCAACACAATGCCCCTGAGGTCACCCGCTGAAAGATCACTTTACATCCGCTGTTCCCCTTGCATGGCATTACACGGTGACCAGCGCAAAGACCGACCTTTCACTCCCTCACTCACTCACTCACTCCTTCCTGTGGCCCGTGTTGTGTTAGGTTGGGTTGTGTTGTGTTGTGTTGTGTTGTGTTGTGTTGTGTTATGTTGTGTTGTGTTACCTTCAAACACTCACTCACTCACAATGTTTCTCTTAATCCGGTTTTCTTTACATAATATGACAGACTGACTTGATTTCTTTCATTTATTTTATCTCCTCTAGAGTTTTTTTTTTCTCCTAAGATTGACGTGAGTGTTCATGAATTCTTACTCAATTCTTATCAGTTTTAGTATTCTTTGTGTGTGTGTGTGTGTGTATGTGTGTGTGTGTGTCATTGTTTTTTTTTGTGGAAGCTGTTTCTTAGTTGGGGATTTTGTCTTATGTCTTGTGCGTCGCATCTCACAACAGAGGCCATGAGATAAATTATTGTGAGTCAACCCAATTATATAAAGGTTTTCCCAAAGTTGTGTAAATGGCGTGGAGGTGGTAGTACTCTGTGTGGGTGATGTTGTGTGTGATGTTATGATGTTTTTTTCACTCTATATAGCTTGTTAGTGTACGTCTTATAGAGTTGTAGGAATAGTGTTGCTGGGAGGAATGATGTTTATAAACGTGATGTACCCTTCTATTCACTATCTATAGGAGTATCTCTAAACCTTATTATAGACCTTATAAAGTGGTAGAGATGATGTTAAGATGTTGTTGTATTCCTATAACGTTCTCCCCGCCTCTTTGACTGGCTATCTAAACATCACTTAAGTTTCGTATGGTCAGCGGTACATGGGAAGAAAAAACAACAACCTCGAACACTTTCCACATTGAACCAAAACAGTGTGAGGGGATGATTAGTGTGACAGTTATTGGTGATGACTAGTTACTGCACCCTCTCTCCTTCCCTCCCTCCCTCCCTCCCTCTCCTTCTCCCTTCCTCCCTCCCTCTCTCCCTCTCTCCCTCCCTCCCTCCCTGTAAGCCTGTATGCACACACCAGCTGACAGAGATAAGCCTTAACTCAAGCCCTTGTTATCTATTAATCCCTGGGGAGTTACAATCAGACCAGTAATATTTGTGTAGTTCTTGAGGTAGTCAGCTGATGCCTGTCACGTGTTCATGGTGGTGATGATGATGATGATGATGATTACTATTATAATTACTTTTTTTTTTACAATGTCAGAGGAGCAAGGAATACCATAGATTACCACCGTAGTTACCCTCCCTTCCCTACAGTGTGGAAGAGAAAGGTGGAAGAGGACTGGTAGATACAGGGTATACAGCATCCTTGGTGTTATGTATATACTGTACACTCTTCCTTCACACCACCACACATTATTATTATTATTATTATTATTATTATTATTATTATTACTATGTCTTCCTTCCACCTTCATGTTTCCACCCGCCCAGCTTTGTGTTGAAATAGTTAAACAGTGGCGATTATTAGCTGGGGTTATTTTTTTTTCTCTCGTCTCGTTTATGAGTTATATATATTTTTCTCGTCAGCTATTCCAAGGTCAGTTTCCTCCATTGGATACAACAGAGAAAACTTATTAACCTTATTTACAGATGAAGTAAGTGATTCTTGCATTGAATATCTCACACTTTGTTGAAGGAGAGGCAGTTAACACGCTTTGTTATGCTTCATCTTCGAGTTTTTGGTTCTTCTGTGGATAAGTAAAGGAGAAAATATCTAAAAAAAAAAACGAGGATAGGCTACGGGGCTGTCGGGGCAGGAGGAAAAGGAGGAGGAGGAGGCAGTGGACACGTACAGGCCACTACCACGCCCCTACCCTACCCTGCTCTGCCCTGCCCCGCCCTGCCCTGCCCTCCCTGCCCTGCCCGTCCAACCTGCGTCACGTTCAGGTAAAGTGAGACAGAACCTGCTCTCTTTTTTATCAATTTTTTGCTCTCTTTTGTCCTCAAGGATAGCATTACTTACAACACTTGTGTGTGTGTGTGTGTGTGTGTGTGTGTGTGTGTGTGTGTGTGTGTGTGTGTGTGTGTGTGTGTGTGTGTGTGCAGGATATCCAGGGACATCAAAGGTTCATCCCTTGAAATGCCAGGGTCAAGGCAGGGCCGCACCTCACCCCTTTAACCTCCTTCAAAACCCCTGAAGGACAACTAGGGTCACACACACACACACACACACACACACACACACACACACACACACACACACACACACACACACAAAGGACAGCGGCATCGATTGGTGTCCACAGGTTTCCACGGAAAGCCTTGAACCAGGTGTGAAGGCCACGGCGGGGCTAGAAGGGAGAGAGAGGGAAGAAGGAGGGAGCGTGGTGGCGGCAGCAGCTTGTGTTAGGGATCGCGAGCGTGACTCACAGCTGAGCGCCTGCTGCTGCTCCCGCCCGCCGGTGCCAGCAGCTCTTCCAGCCCCTTGACGTGCCGCCGCGGCTCTGTGATTTGGTTACAGAAGGTTTCTCTTTCACACTTTTTCAGCTTCAGGTTTAGTGTTTCGCCTCCGGTTCATCCTGACGCGGCCTGCCAACCCCTGTGTCCTGTGGCTGCCTGGCCTCACGAGCTGCTGGTGTGTCTGCCTCGTACCAGGTGTGTGCGTATTGCGAAGGGGAGGGACGGGGCCGTGGCGGAATGATGAGCGTGGAGGGGAGTTAAGGGTGCATGGTGGGGAGGTGGTGATGGTGGTGGTGGTGGTGGTGGGGAGAGGAAGCGGTGCGTGCGTGCGTCAAGCCACTGTCGCGTTACATCCTGGGTTTGGTTTCTTCCGTCATCCGCCTCTTCAGAGCCTTGAGTGGCGTTGATCGAGAGGGCAGATCACATGTGCCTCGAGAGGGTCAGCCACGGCTCACTGCAGCAGCTGTGAAAAGCACGGCGGTGAGGTGGCTTGGTAACAAGTCTCTCATGAGGCAGCTTTGGGGCCCTGCTGCCGCTGCTGCTGCCGCTGACTCACACACTCCTATTCGTCACTCTTTGAAAGGCAAACCTCCCTATTAGCTGCTTGGAACAACACGCCGGTCTTAACAGCAGCTTGTGTTCCGTGCACCGAGTGGCCCAGACACTGGGTTGTTCACGTGAATGGGTGTATGTATGGTAGTCCGCGTAGCAGCCGTCGGGGCCACGGGGTCGGGGCGAGGCGGGGTGCGGGGTGTGGGGCGCCGAGTGAGTCATGTTCCCTGATCATTATGTACACTTTAGAGAAAGTGTAATGAGCACATCACTCTGAGAGGGAGCGTGTGAGCGCCGCCACTCGGCTGTCTCCCTCGAGGGGACTTGGTGATGAGGTGCGGGAAATCAGGCGAGGGAAAGAAGCCTGACAACAAGGCTTGGTGTGGCTTACAAGGGTGGGCGGGTGGGTGGCGGGGCGGCGGCACCCCTGGTGGCGTCACGCTTATAAACATACATGAGTCCTGCTGTGGTTTGACGAGCACCGAGGAGGGACCCCTACCCCCCCTCCATCCCCCCCTCCCTGGGCCGGTGCTTCCAACAGGTTCTTTGCGCGGCAGTGAGCAGTGAGTTGGCTGTCGTCAGGTGCTGACAACACCACACAAGCCTACAATAAGGTCACTGCTCGACAACCCGTCCAAACCATTACCCTGCAACACGCCGCCTCGTGCACACCAACACCAACACCCTCACAACACAGCCGCGTGACGCTCACCTCCACGGTGTACAGAGTCGTGGAGGGAACACACCTACACCACACATCATCACATACTGGTGTGAACCATCATGGCAGCTGTGCACACACCACACACCACCTTATCACCTCCTTGGTGGTGTGATTGGTAATTTGGTGTTAGGTGACGTCACCGCCTCCACCTGGGCGAGCAGCGACCTTGCCGGTGGCAGTCACGGCCGGCGCGCCTGACTCACTCCGTCATGTACCGACGGCCGCGTCCTCACGCACAGATCTCAAGGCTGTGCTGTGGGGCCGCGCCGCCCCGCCCAAGCCAGCGGCATCCCTCACAGGGACTTCCTGGACAGGTGAGGAGCAGTACGAAGCGACACGAGTCACAGCCACAGTTCAGTCAGCCTCGTGTTGTGTTACACGCACGTGTCATGGCGGTGTACAGAACACAACGCACCACGTTCCTGCGTCGTGTTTGCAGAGTGTACGCAGCACACAGGCCGTGCACACTCCTGCAACACAGCCTCCACCACACCCTTGGCCGCGAACACCCTCGTCTCGGTCGCCAGACTGTGATCGGGTGTCAGCCTCTCCTGTCATCCCACATTGCCCGCCCACACCACCTAACACCCAGCCTTGACCCACCGCCTACACCACTGTCACCCAAGGCGATGGGCCAACCTTTCCATCCATGCTGAGGCCACCATGCCCAGGCGCCCATCCATCCACCCACGAGCTGCGCCGCGGCGAAGGCACAACGCCTGCCATGCAGTGATGGGCCGCCTTGAGGCACGGCTGCCAACACACAGGCAACACACAGGCTTGAAGGCATCACTAACACTAAGTCAATACCACAAAGAAGGAAACTCATGTCTTCCTGATAATAGCCTATCAATTGACCTTTACACCACCACCACACCAATACTGATGGCTATGCTATGCTATGCTGCTATCTTACTACCCATCTCACGCCTTCTATCATGCTGCTTATCCTTCCATCTCCCCGTCTCAGTATCTGACCTCCTGCCACCACCCTTCCCTCTCTCCCCCATTCCTCCACCCCAGGTTCGAGTACTCCCCCAGAGATGAGTCCGTCACGTGCTCGAGTGTTTGTTGGAAATCAAAACACCGCCGTCCGACCCCTCCCTGTCAGGTGACGTCAGCCCTCGCAGGGAGAGAGAGAGAGGGAGGGAGAGAGAGAGAGAGAGAGAGAGAGAGAGAGAGAGAGAGAGAGAGAGAGAGAGAGAGAGAGAGAGAGAGAGAGAGAGAGAGAAGAGGGGAAGGAAAGGGTCTGTGGGTCTGAGGGGTGCGGCCACTGACCCCTCGTGTCCTGCCCCCCTTCCCCCCATCCTCCCAGAGTGAGCCATCCCATCCCTCACTTCGGGGCACATTTTCGCTTCACCCGACAGGACTGACACCGAGTTTAGCCCTCTCGACGCACACACGCACACACGCACACACACACGCACACGCACACACACACACACACACTACAACTGGATTTCCCCGCACGAAGTTAAATTGTCCTTCACTCACTCCCCTTCGCCTCCCCACCACTATTCAGGATCCCACTCCCTGTTACTCTTAAACTCCCCCTTGACTGGTTAGGTGATTGGGTGAGGCGCGGGAAGGGTGACGGGCTGTGGGTGGGTGACGGGCGCCCTTATACCTTATCTCTTCCGTCTCTTTTGGTGTTAATAGACAGGAGAATGAACGGGGAAAAGAGTAATACAGGAAGCATCTCTCGCCTCGACAGTTAAGGGAAAATGATGTAAAGGGAAAGTGAATTAATATTGATGGTAGGGGGATAGTGGTTGTTGGTAGTTATGTATGGTGGCAGCGGTTGGATAATAATTAACTCTCTCTCCCCTTTGTTCATGAAATACACTTAATTATTCATCCAAGGTTTACGTGAATAAATAATGTTAGGTATTACACACTGTTATTTACATATATATAAATACAAGAATAAAAATCTGCGTTGTGGAAGCTGGGAATGTGGCAAGTGAGACTGTGGATGCATGTGGATTAATAACGACGTAGAGTAAGATAGATAGGTAGATGTCAGCACAATATTATGTCAGCCCGTCACTCAAGTATAGTTAAGTTAGGATACACTCACCCTACACAAGCATACAGTAACACCAGGGATGCCCAGATCAGAATCAGAAGGAAAAGGAAACAGTTAAAAAGAACAAAACAAAAACATAACTTATAATTTGAACAGGTAAAAGAAAGGAACGAGGGAAAAGCTGAATAAGGAAAAAATAAACAGGACTTATAAGAAAAAACAGTAAATAATACACTAACACGAACAGAGAAAATAATAATGATGATGATGATTCAAAAAGTATACCAATAGGAGTTGAACTATCACAAAAATAATAATAAAATAAAAAAAAATAAAAAAAGATGGATCTCCCCGGCGGGGAATCGAACCCCGGTCTCCCGCGTGACAGGCGGGGATACTCACCACTATACTACCGAGGAATGAAAGAAAGGGTTAGATTAGGTGGTGAATATAAGCGGAACCTATGATGCCCTGTGCCTCTGTTTACTTTAGTAGTGGTGGTGGTGGTGGTAGCAGTGGTGGTGGTGGTGGTGGTGGTGACAATGTTGATGATGATGATGATGATCTGCACGCATGCACACACTCAAAAAAGACGCTTAAATGCACGAGAAACACGAGGAACACACACACACACACACACACACACACACACACACACACACACACACACACACACACACACACACACACACACACACACACTTCCGACATTCCCTTGTTCCCTTGTTTCTTAATAAGAAACAAAACATTATAAAAACCTTTGAGAGAAATCAGAAACAATTAGAATCATTTTAGAAACCATAGAAGACAATAATAAACAAAGAAATCAAGAAATAATAGTTCTGTACGAGTAGTTTTGTAAGCGGTATTTTCACAGTGAGTTGGACTTGGACTTGGACTTGGGTTGGTAGTATAAACTTAGAGTTATATTAAATGGAATCTATAATATATATATCCGTGCGTTACATATTCATTATTATTCTAAAGCTTTTTTTTTCTCTTTCTTTTGATCTACATTTTGTATAATATTAATTTGTAGTTCAGTGATAGTAATAATCATGATAACACTCTTCTTCTTCTGTGACCGCTAGCAGCCAGACAAGACATCTCTAACCCGGTGATAATATTTTCTTCGTTTTAAACCTTCCCTTTTCCTCTCCATGCCATTTTGAGGGATGGAGGAGCAGTAATACATTATTTCTCACCATTAATAGTGGTTGGATATAAAGAAAGCATTAACTATTAAGCGTAAGTAACCTTAATAAATAACATGAACAGGTTTCAACAGGTAGACTAAGATGGCGGCCGTGTGCTGGCTGCTGGGTCACGTATATATTAAACCAAAATTGAGATTTTTATTATACGCAGAAAAGCAATCATATATACTTTTAAAAATCGTCTGGAATGCTTAACTGTTTAATACATAAACACTTGTTATATTTGATTCGTATTTATTTCATGAAAAATGTTTATTTCTAAGGTCAATCATAGAATCGAATAATAGAATAAAGCAATAATAATTAAATTAAACCAATATAAATCATAGAATAGAACATATAAAATAATATTCAAACCGAAAGTAAAGCCTAAATAGACCATAACACAAAGAAAAACGAAAAAAACAATGAAAAAATGTGAAAAAAACACCTTAATTATGTGTTTACATCCAAGAGTGTTAATTATAGCGTGTTAGGTACATTAAAAGAAGTGTTAGGACATGACGACCTACAAGGATAGAGATGAAGGTGAGTGTGTTGTGTTGTGAGTGTGTTATGGTGGGTTAACGGGCTGGCAGGCTGGCGAATCGGCAAATATCAACAAAAATACCGGTATACCGAAGGGCTTCTAATGCCTGTAATACCGGTATACCGAAGGGCTTCTAATGCCTGTAATACCGCCCGAAAACAAAAATCCAAAGCAAAGTTCAAGTTCACTTTATAAATTCTAAAAAGGAAAAAAAAGGCTTCTCTTCTCTTCACCATCTCTCTCTCTCTCTCTCTCTCTCTCTCTCTCTCTCTCTCTCTCTCTCTCTCTCTCTCTCTCTCTCTCTCTCTCTCTTCAGTGCAACAATAGCGTGACACGAGACAATTTACTCCAGTTAAGCGATGTTAGTGGCGAGGTTTTCAAACATCATCATTATTTACGTGTTTATCTATTATCTTATACTCCTTCATTTTGTGTGTGTGTGTGTATATAAAAGAGAAAGAGAAAGAGAGAGAGAGAGAGAGAGAGAGAGAGAGAGAGAGAGAGAGAGAGAGAGAGAGAGAGAGAGAGAGACAGCTACTTAAGACGAGGTTGGGTGTCAGGGGCGTGGCAAGACACTAACAGATACACTATAAGCTTGTGCCAACTACGCCTAATGCTACTACTTATTCATTTCTTTATTCTAATATTTCTTTCTTTTATTCTGTTTATATTTCTTCTTCCTCTTCCTCCACCTCCTCCTGCTCCTGCTCCTCCTCCTCCTCTTCTTCTTCACAAGTAGGAAACAGTCAGGCAAAGAAAATAGGAGATAAGATAGCCAGTCTGACTTGACCTAAACTAACCTAACCTAACCTAACCAGTCTCAGTTAGTCTTGAATGTGTTTTCTTTCATTATATTTTATTTTATTTATTTTATTTGTGTCTCTTCGCACACGAGACAATCCTGACTGCGTGGTTTTTTTTATTTTTTATTGATTTACTTTTTTTGTGGGTGGAGAAATATATACATGAAAAAAACACTAATAATAATAATGATAAGTTTTCCTATACACATACAAGCACGATGAGAAATGAATAAAAGAAACATTACGCAAGACATTAGTAGTGATGCAGTAAAGGTTTAGACAGACAGACAGACAGACAGACTGAGTGAGTAAGTGAGTGATTGCTTCAGGAAATACAAAGAGATATATACACATTAATACTTACACATGTACACGCATACTGAAGTGGTGAGGACATGAATTATCTGACTTTGTATGTGTGTGTGGGTGTGTGAGTATGTGTATGTGTGTGAACAATGATATTACAGTAACACAAGGAATACTTAGGAAATGTAACACAACTATAACGGACTGGCCACGAAACACTACCTACAAAGAAAGAGTGATGAGGAAATGTAGAGAAATATATATGTAATCAACGCCTGTATATATAGAACACTTATATACAATTATACTTAGAAATGTACTTTAATGTAATAGATAAAAAAATATACTCTCTGTGCTAATGTACTATTCTTAACGTACTGTACTGTTGCAATGAAGGATGAGAATTGAGAGTATGTTTGGTGTGTGTTAAGAGCAGTGTTTAGTGTGTATTAGGGCGTGAAAGCTGTTTAAGTGGTTAGATATCAAGTCAGTCAGTCTCTCTCTCTCTCTCTCTCTCTCTCTCTCTCTCTCTCTCTCTCTCTCTCTCTCTCTCTCTCTCTCTCTCTCTCTCTCTCTCTAAGATGTAAATAACCATGGGAACGAGATATACACACACATACACATATACACACACACACACATACACACACACACACACACACACACACACACACACACACACACACACACACACACACAATGTCATACTAACGCTCGCTCACACACGCACATATATGGTCATGGAAATTAATCTACGTACTTGAGCCTCTCACACACACACACACACACACACACACACACACACACACACACACACACACACACACACACACACACACACACACACACGTTTAGCAAGGTCGCGTAACTGTGATAGGTTTATAAAGTATGTTTGTTGTTGTTTGTGCTTTTCGTGCGAGAAAGAGAGAGAGAGAGAGAGAGAGAGAGAGAGAGAGAGAGAGAGAGAGAGAGAGAGAGAGAGAGAGAGAGAGAGAGAGAGAGAGAGAGAATAACATACAAACTAAATCATTTCAACACTGATATACAATGTGTGTGTGTGGTGTGTGTGTGTGTGTGTGTGTGTGTGTGTGGTGTGTGTGTGTGTGTGTGTGTAGGATTCCGACATTCACACCTGCAGGATATTCTCGAAGGACACGTCAGTCGCAGGATCTCACAGGCAAAGCACATCTCTCTCTCTCTCTCTCTCTCTCTCTCTCTCTCTCTCTCTCTCTCTCTCTCTCTCTCTCTCTCTCTCTCTCTCTCTCTCTCTCTCATTTTGGTTTACATTTCTATTATTTCTTACTTTTTTCATCTCTCTTTTTCTTGTTTAATCCTCCTCCTCCTCCTCCTCCTCCTCCTCCTCTTCCTTCCTCCTCCTCCTCCTCCTCTTCCTCATTGACGTTTAAGTATGTAGGAAATTTACGTTTATATTTCTTCTTCCTTGGAATTGTAGTCTATTATTATCTTCCTACGCTTCTTTTTTTTTCATTTTTTTTCCTCTTCCTCCTCCTCCTCCTCCTCCTCCTCTTCCTCCTCCTCCTCCTCTTCCTCCTCCTCCTCCTCTTCAGTATTTCCCCCTTCGTCATCCTCCTTTATTGTCTGGACGCGGCGCCATCTTGGGTTTCCCGTATGGACACGCCCCCCCCCCTCCCTCTCTCTCTCTCTCTCTCTCTCTCTCTCTCTCTCTCTCTCTCTCTCTCTCGTCATCCCGTCACGTCAGTCCGGCCTTTCTGACGTCAGTTAAGGGCCTACCGCAGAAACTTGATGCGCCCCCCTCCCCCCTCTCCCTCTCTCTCTCTCTCTCTCTCTCTCTCTCTCTCTCTCTCTCTCTCTCTCTCTCATCAGAGGGTAATTTTAGCCTCCAACAAGCATCAGGTCAGCGTGTTTGTTGCTTCTCATCTGTACCCAAGCTGTGCCTTCCTTCTTCTCCTCCTCCTCCTCCTCCTCTTGCTTTCCTCCTCCTCCTCCTCCTCCACCTCTTCCTCCTCCTTCGTCCCTCCGTCAGCCTCCCACAAAGCGTCCTGTGTTGAAACTCGCCGCTCTTCACCGCTGTTTTCCTTGCTCTGTGCGTGGACTTGTTGCGTCAGACTTGGGATGTTTTCTTTCTCTCTCCGTGGAATGTTGCAACCGAGGAGGAGGGGTGAGGGGGGGTGTGGAGGGGTTAGGGAGGGGTGTAGAGGGGTGAGGGGCGAGTTTGCTGGCGTCACTGGGTGTGTATGTGTATGTGTATGTGTATGTATATTGTATTGTATTGTATTGTTGTCATCTCTTGGAGTGAGTGAGTGAGTGCCTTAAGGTGATATGCTGGCGTCACTGTGTGTATTTACGTCATTCTCACTCACTCTTGCTCCTTGTTTCTTCCCGTGTCACCTTCACGTTAGCTAAGGTTATGAAGGGGACTGTGAGGGGAGGAGAGGGGAGGGAAGGGGAGTTGAGGTTAGGAGTGTGGGAATGAGATTAGGTTTGGTTAGGTTTGATTAGGTAAGGTAAGGTAAGGGAAAGTAAGGTCAGGTTTGGTTAGGTTATGTTAGATTAAATTAGGAGTGAAGGAGTGAGGTTAGATTAGGTTACGTTAGGTTAGGATTGGTTTGGTTAGGTTAGGTTAGGTTAGGTTAGGTTAGGTTAGGTTAGGTTAGGATAGGTTAGGTTAGGTTAGGATAGGTTAGGTTAGGTTAGGTTAGGTTAGGTTAGGTGAGGGAGTGAGGGAGTGAAGGTGTGAGGGTGTGAGGGTATGAGGTGAGGAGGCGAGGACCTTCCACCTTTACACTACAAGACTGTTCTTATGAGGAAGGAGGAGGAAGGTTAATTATACAACCTGAGAGGGAGTGACTCTGCTTTAAGATGCCTCTCTTCCTCTCTTATCTCCTCCTTCTTCCTCTCCTCCTCCTTCTTCTTCCTCTTACATCCTCCTTCTTCCTTCCTCCGCCTAGACACCGGGACAACTGTTGCTTCTTGGCTTCTACACAGAGCAAATCCTTTATTGAACTCATCTCCTTCCCTTCTCCCCTTCCCTTCACCCCTCACCCCTCACCCCTTCCCCTTCCCTCCCCTTCCCCTCCCTCGTAACAAGACGCCCGTAACATGCCTCCCCCTCGCCTATATATTTATCTCACTTGAAAATCCGTCACGTTTGTAGCTCGAGTGTTACTTGAGTGTCACGAAGGTTCTGAGTCTTAACGTAGAGCCGAGGAGGACGCCCTTAGCAGCCTATACCCAGGGGCGGCTTCAAGGGTGAGGTAAATATGAAACGTAGGGCACGAGTTTATCATTATTTATGGTGTCACCGTTGCAAAAGAGAGAGGGAGGGAGAGGGAGAGGGAGAGGGAGAGAGGGAGAGGTGAAAGGTCTATGAAGATGAGAGGAAAGGAATGAACGAAGAAGGTGTTAAGTGGAAGAGGGAGTGATAGTGGAAGGATGAGAGAAGCGTTGATAGTTTGCTAGTGGTGGAGGAGGAGGAGGAGGAGGAGGTGTGAGGAAGAAGAAGAAGTAGTAGTAGAGGAAGGAGAGAGGAATAGAAGCTTGAAAACAGTGAACAAGGGAATGTCGGAAGTGTGTGTGTGTGTGTGTGTGTGTGTGTGTGTGTGTGTGTGTGTGTGTGTGTGTGTGTGTGTGTGTGTGTGCGTGGGATACGAGTCACTACCTCGCTCTGTCACCCTTTACTGTGACCTACTCAAGGACATGACGTAGTAAACAGACTTGATTTAACGGCGACAACGGAAGCGACAACAGAGACAACAGAGGGAAGAGAGGGAAGACACACACACACACACACACACACACACACACACACACACACACACACCTCCTTACCTGCTTACCGGTGACGTGGGATGACAAGTAATGGTACGTAATAAATGTGACGGCCAGCACGGCACAGCACGGCACGGCAAGGCAAAGCAAGGTAAGGTAAGGCAAGGCACGGCACGGCACGGCACGGTAAGGCAGGGTAAGGCAAGGCAAGGCAAGGCAGGGTAAGGCAAGGCAAGGCACGGCACGGCAAGGCACGGCACGGCACGGCACGGCACGGCAAGGCAAGGTAAGTACATTTCAGCAACACTTATTTTTTTCTTGTTTTGTTTTACTTATAAGAGAATATTTAAGTGTATTATAACCTAAATAAAGTACATTTCAGCAACACTTTCACTCTACAACACATAATGATAATGATAATAAGAAGCGCACGTTACACATTCACTTATTGTTATTACTATTACTATTACTATTACTATTATTATTACTATTTCAGTCTCGTATATCACAGCCAATAGGAAACGAGTATCAGTGCAGGTTATGGAAGGAGGAAGGAGGGAGGAGGGAGAGCCAGCCAATCACAAGCCTTCCTCTTCAGCTACGTGTGGAGTGTAGACCAATGAGGTGCTCTGATCCTATATTTCATTGACACACTGCTCAGGTAACACACACACACACACACACACACACGTACTTACACACACACACACACACACGTACTCACACACACACACACCCACACGTACTCACACACACACACACCCACACGTACTCACACACACACACACACACACACCCACACGTACTCACACACACGTACTCACACACACGTACTCACACACACGTACTCACTAACACCTTGACTGGAATAGATAAGTAGATGATAGATAGATAGATAGATGAAGGTGTGAAATTTGTCCTACATCAATAACATGTATAATGATAATAGATAGTAATGAATAGATACATGAAATAGAATAAAAATAAATGATAAATAATAATAATAATAATAATAATAATAATAGAGATGGATGGATGTGTGAATATTGCCTTACATCATTTATATAAACAAATAATAAATGAATAATTGAATGTAAATATAATAATAATAATAATAATAATAATAATAATAATAAATATGATTAAAAAAAAATATGCAGTACAAGTAAAATGGGAAAAAAAAGTGATACATTTTATTATTTTTTCTAACTTCACTTTAATGAATGTGTGTTAACGTTAGCTGAGGCACGTTCCACTTGTGTGATTCTCTCTCTCTCTCTCTCTCTCTCTCTCTCTCTCTCTCTCTCTCTCTCTCTCTCAATAGAAATAAAGTCACGTCACGCCAATGAAAAACTTGAATTATTATAACATTACAGTAAAAAAAAAGTAATAATAATAATAATAATAAGATTTACAATAACGCTGGAATTTTTTTATATTTTTCTAACCTTCTTATAATAAAGTTTATGATGAAGGAAGACAGAAGGAGGAGGAGGAGGAGGAGGAGGAGGAGGAGGAGGAGGAGGAGAAAGAGGAGGATATAATGGGGCGAGACAAGACTGATTCGCCTCAGTTGTGTTGGCTTCTGTCAGGACACTCAAGGGGGGGGGGAGGGGGAGGAGGAGGAGGGGAAGAGAGGGCAGGAGGGGAAGGGAAGAGGAGAAGAGAGGGGAAGAAGGGGAAGAGGATCATGTTACACACACACACACACACACACACACACACACACACACACACACACACACACACACACACACACAAATGGTACACATAACCTTGAACTATAAAAGAGAAACAAAACAAAATAAAACAACATTAAGTGCTTGCAAAGAGGGAAGGAAGGAAGGAAGGAGGGAAGGAGGGAAGGAGAGAAAGAAGGAGAGAGAGAGAGAGAGGGAAGTAAAAGTTAGTAGTAAAGATTTGTTAAGAGGGAAGAAGGAAGGGAGGAGGGAGGGAAGGAGAGAAGGAGGGAGGGAGAAAGTAAAAATAGATGGGGGAGGGAGGGAAGGAAGATGATGAGAGTGGAGAGAGAGAGAGAGAGAGAGAGAGAGAGAGAGAGAGAGAGAGAGAGAGAGAGAGAGAGAGAGAGAGAGAGAGAGAGGAAGGCGGCAGTAGAATAATATGAGGTAAGAGAAGAAAGGGAAAGAGAGAGAGAGAGAGAGGGGGGGAAGGTATGTAAGGAGGGAGAGAAGCAGGGAGGGAGGTAAAGAGACAGGGTAGCAGGGAGGGAGGGTA
>JAPQNM010000044.1:430768-438268 GCA_029783475.1 Metacarcinus magister | reverse complement strand
GGAGATAAGTAATGAGGGAAGGAGGGAAGGAGGGAAGGGAGGGAAGCTGTTGGAGGAATCTTGGTCTCCTTATGTCACGACCCACGGTATGAAGGGAGGGAAGGGAGGGAAGGGAGGGAATGGAGGGAAGGGAGGGAGGGTGCGTCTAGGGGACATTTGAGGGAAGATCTAAACATGGCTTATGAGGGAAGCAGGGAAGGAGGGAAGGAGGGAAGGAGGGAAGGAGGGAAGGAAGGAGGGAAGGAGGGAAGCTGAGGATTATATTGAGTCATGGAGAGAGAGAGAGAGAGAGAGAGAGAGAGAGAGAGAGAGAGAGAGAGAGAGAGAGAGAGAGAGAGAGAGAGAGAGAGAGAGAGTGTGGGGTGGGGAGACGAAGAGAACATAAAAAGAGAGTGAGGGGAGGGAAGGAAGGGGAAGGGAGGAAAGGGGAAAGAAGGGGAAGGGGAAGGGGAAGGAATGAGCTTTGTCCCTTCAGAGGTATGTCAATTGGGCTGTTTAAAAGTCCAACACACACACACACACACACACACACACACACACACACACACACACACACACACACACACAAGTACACATGCACTTACTCACAGGCAAATTGGACATACAAAAACAAATAAACAGATAAATAGATAAGAGTGAGTGAGTGAGTGAGTGAGTGAGTGAGTGAGTGAGTGAGTGAATATGACACGATATTAGATGTGGTTTTGTGGTTTTGAGAATGTGGTGATCGGTGGGCTGGCGAGTGTGGTGTTGTGTGGTGAGGAGGGTCACGCGTCGGTGTGGGTGTGGTGGTGGTGGTGGTGGTGGTGGTGGTGGTGTTGAGGTTGGGGTAAAGATGCAGCTGTAAGTTAGGGTGGATGACGTCGCCAGGTGTGTGTGTGTGTGTGTGTGTGTGTGTGTGTGTGTGTGTGTGTGTGTGTGTGTGTGTGTGTGTGTGTGTGTGGCGTAGCGGGCACACACACGTGTTGTCCAGGTGTGTGTGTGTGTGTGTGTGTGTGTGTGTTAGAGATGAGGATGAGTGGCCGAGGGGAGGGAGGTGATCGTCTGCACAAACGCCACCTGGCTCTCTCTCTCTCTCTCTCTCTCTCTCTCTCTCTCTCTCTCTCTCTCTCTCTCTCTGAACACGCCAGGGACGCCCTTGGAACAATTACTCGCCCTCCTCCTCCTGCAGCAGGCGAATGATCGGCCTTACAGCAAGCAACAGGTATACCCGCCCAGCCCTATCCCACCCCGCCCCTGCACGCGTGAGGGCCCGGGAGGGACATGGATGCCATTGCATCATAACATCATCATAACATCATAACATCACCAACACAATCATGCACCAGCTGCTCACACTCATACTCACACTCACACTCACACTCACACTCACACGGAATGTTTTTACGGTGAGGTTTATTTTAATTTTTTTTTAGGCTCCACCTCCTATTATGTAAATACATGAACGTCGCACTAGGCAGGAGGTGGATGAGGCTGCGACATGGCGAGGGGAGGGGAAGGGGGAGGGAAGGCCGCAGTGGGGGGTGGGAGGCTACGCACACACACACACACACACACACACACACACACACACACACACACACAGGTAGGTAGGCGCCGCACCCCAGCAGTAATGGTGTTGGACAAGGGACAGATAAGGGCGGCGGGCGGCGGGGGGCGGGGTGGGTTGTACGGCATGGTCCCCCTCGGCCGTGCGCGTCACGCTTATCGCCGCCAAAGTTAGCCGGAGCTTTGTGTCAAAATGACGTTCATGACCCGCGGCTTGACGTCATCGGACTCTGATAAGTAAGTGCCCCGTGAAGGACTTGGCTGATGCACGGCAGCCGGCACCCCGCCCCCCCTGCCCCCCGTGTACCGAAGGGGTGAAGGGGTGAAGGGGTGAAGGGGCGGAGGGCAGCCATTAGTCACCGGCATCAACAGGACTCCAATCGGACATGTGTCACCGTACGGACCCAACAAGGGGTCTCAAGGTCCGGGTGTGGTCTGCGTCACCTCCGACACCCACTGCGACTCATCTATTTATTTTACTATTCATCTAACTAGTTTCTTTCCTTCCCATTTGTTTCCTGTCATTTAAGCTGCATGGGTCCGTCCGTGACCTTGCCGTGCCCTCCTCCATCAGCTGTGCCACGGAGACTCCCGGTACGACAGTAAGACAGAAGAGGAAAACCGCGACGCCGGGCCCGGCACACACCCCTCCTTGGGACGCAATGATCCGCCAACGTTAGCGAAGCCTTGGCCTGTTTGTAAGGAGTAATTGGGGGGCGCCGCGAACATACTGGGTTACCGCGTTCTTCCTCAACCTGTTGTTTGGCCTAGGTGTGTGTGTGTGTGTGTGTGTGTGTGTGTGTGTGTGTGTGTGTGTGTGTGTGTGTGTGTGTGTGTGAGTGGGTGTGTGTTACGTATACTCTAACTTTGCTACTAACTAATAACAATAACATTACTTTCACCTAAACTAAACATCACAATATCGTCACAACAATTAACAACACACATTACCAATATTTACACTTATCATGTACTCTTTCCTCACCTTTCACATGATAGAAACCCAAGACTCACTCCTTGTTTTCTTTGCGACTCTTATACTATTATACAACATGACTCAATTTGTTGCAGGTGAACAAGAAGCTCTGGACGCCAGCCCACCAGAGGACAATGACTCCAAGGCTTCCCAACGCACGCCCATGCCACCTGGACTAGCTAGGGGTGGGCGGCTCAGGTGCAGGTGGGCGCGCAATTAGGCAGCCAGGCAAGCAGGCAGGCACTAAGACATAAGTATCTAGCAGGTAATTCGCCCACAGATGTCTCAAAATAAAGCCGGGCATCTTTACCTCCCTCCATCTCCCTCCCGCGTCTAGCCCTGAGGAGTGTGATCAAAATATGCTGGCAACACCTTCAATATGTTCAACGCAGACCAAACACACACACACACACACACACACACACACACACACACACACACACACACACACACACACACACACACACACACACACACATAGTTATAAGCAAGTGACCTCCATTTATAAGTCAAAATAGAGACTGAGGCTTATGTATATTCCCCCTGAGTCATCTGAAGCACGACGCAACGGCCTGAAAAACTCGTTGGTTCGTTGGTTTGTTGGTTGGTTCGTTTCACTGATATAATTTTGCCCCAATTCCTTGACTCCTTTGATGGCCGAGGAAAGCCGCGAGGAGGTTGGTGCGGCCGTGACCACATTCTTGCCCATTACTTGGCTCTTATGTTAGACCTGAGAGGTGGAACAGAGCAGCACCAACGACGGAGACGGAGAGGTTGTATATAGTAGGTCGTGCATGCAGGGCGGCGGCGGACACTCACAGGAAGCGTGAATCACATCCTAACTCTCGATCGTATCCCGGCCTCTTGGTGCAGTTCATTACAGTTTAATCCCCAGCAGGTCACCAAATTAACCTGACCTGTGGGACCAGACCTGACCTTCGTACTAGGCTGTGTGAGGCTGATGACCACTTCTTCAACGGTAACGAAGGTTGATTCCACGCAACACAATAAACGCACGTTGTGTTGTGTTGCTTCACCGTCAAGGCAACACAAGGCAACGTAATGTAACGCAACTTCCTTTCCTCCCTCACACATAACTTCCGGCGACTCTCACCCTCCCGCCCACGGCCTTCACAGGGTCACCTCAGACGTGGTGAGCTAACATATATACTTACATACATACATACATACATGACTCTTCCTCTCCCATTCATGTATGTTTGCTTCAAATCTTCCTTCCTCAAGGTGACATTCTTCACCACAGTCTCCAGGTGAATTATTTACCTTGGCTTCTGTAGTAGTAGTAGTAGTAGTAGTAGTAGTAGTAATAGTGGTAGTGGTAGTGGTAGCAATAGTAGTAGTAGTAATAGTATATCGATAGATACACACATACAAACACACATACTCATACATACATGCATACAAACACACATACAAGGGCAGGGCGAGGCTTAGTTTATTGCGTATACAGTCTTAGGGTGACGCAGCCTGAATCCACACCCAAGGCTGACTGTATAAACACACACACACACACACACACACACACAGCAGGTGAGGTGTTAATCGCCAGCTAAATATGAACAGGAGTGTGAAGTCTACAAATACGTGTTTGGCTCCTCTCCAGGACTCTCTCTCTCTCTCTCTCTCTCTCTCTCTCTCTCTCTCTCTCTCTCTCTCTCTCTCTCTCTCTCTCTCTCTCTCTGTGTGTGCATCCCCCTTCAGTAAGCCTTCAATAAATCGCCTGAGGATAAAGATGAGGCCCCGGACCCCCCGGAGACGCCCCCATGCACGTCTCCGCCCCCGCCCCCATGCACGTCTCCGCCCCCGCCCTCATGCACGTCTCCGCCCCCGCCCCCACCCTGCCCCGTGCCCCGCCCAGTCCTGCCCCGCTCCTGCCCCGCCTTAGCCCTGTCCCGCCCCGCCTCGCCCCACCCCGCCCAGGACAAGACAAGTAAAACGCGCTGATCATCTTCGACCTAAATCTTGAAAATTAACTCACGGCCTTGTTTACCAATGCCTTGCTTCCTCCTCCTCCTCCTCCTCCTCCTCCAGTCACGCCTCCAGCCCCTCCCCCAGCCCCAGACTTACCCCCCCCCCGCACCAGCCCCAGACTCACCCTCCCAGACAGCTCTTGTTTCCCCATTACAGGTGAAGGTCTTACTGGGTTAGAATATCGGTCACTGTAGTAGATCTTAACGTGATTTTCTTGAAGTTATATCCATGAAGGAGGTTGAGGTTGAGGTTGAGGTTAAGGTTGAGGTTGAGGTTGTGTTCAGGTGTTCACAGGTATTTACAGGTGTGTGGTGAAGGCAGGCAGACATATGATACCTGCATTCAGAGGTGGTGATTCAATATGCATACACGTGTTGAGGTGGTTGGGTTGACGGGTGCATAAGGGCAGGTGTACCGAGGGGAAAGGTGAGTGATGATGTTAGTAGTGGTAATTAGGGTGCATCTAACACACCCACACACACACACACACACCCACCCACCCACACACACACACACACTAAATAAAAAAAAATAAAACACACACACACACACACACACACACACACACACCCACACAGAGTACATTTTCCACCCGTTGGCTGCCTAAGTCCCCCAAGCCTGCAGGTGGTGGTGAACGTTACAGAGATTCGCGCTTAGAGCCTCAGAACCTCAGACGCCCAGCAACACGCCGTCCCACACACACACACACACACACACAGGACACGTGCACACGCTAACCACGCTGGAGGAGGAGGAGGAGGAGGAGGAGGAGGAGGAGGAGGAGGAGGAAGAGGAGGAGGAGGAGGAGGAGGAGGGGGTATTTAGTAAGGGAAAGAGGGTATGGAGGTGGTAGTGTATAACCTTGTGCCCCCAACTGGTCCCTCTGCCCAGTGCGAGGGTGAGGGGAAGTGGGGCAAAGAAGGCCATGTTTACCCTACCCACACACATACACACACACACACACACACACACACACACACACAGATACACACACGGATACACATGACTCATATGTAACGAAATCCATTGACCTAATATTCCTTTGGTCGAGGCGTTGTGGTCCTTCTCCTCTTCCTCCTCCTCCTCCTCCTCCTTTCTCCTCCGTTACTCCACAGATTACTCCTTCGCTCACTCCGCCCCCCCCTCCCCCCCCCACCGCTGCCTAAACGCCCCTCACATTAGCAGCTCTCAGGGATTACCTCAATATAAGTCCAGCGGGAAATGTGTATTGTGGCATCGATTCTATATATCCTTTATTGTCAGCCTTAAACACACACACACACACACACACACACACACACACACACACACACAGCATCGACCTTCTGATGAAACCTAACTCTTCTTACTCCTGCTTCCCTCACACTCTTGGCATCACCATTATCAGGTCACCCCCCCCTTTCCCTCCCCCTTCACCCCCTTTTTATCTCATCACTCCTTCCTTCCTTTCCTTCACTCCTTCACTTAACTCCCTCTCACTCTCACACTCCTCCTCAAATCACCCGTATAGACAGAACACTGAGAAAAATAATATACATGGATTCTTGTGTCCATTTCACGGCCTCACTCACTCACCACTTGACTCCATAAGTAAACATTGGTCCGTCACGCCCACACGCCCACCTACCTGCCTCCTCTAGCCTCAGGTAGGGAGAGGAAGATAAAGGGGAAGGGGTAAGGTAGTGGAAGAGGTGGGAGTATTATTTTTTCTTTCTCTCTCTCTCTTTTTTTCTCTTCTTTTTAACCTTGAGCATGACGAAACCGCTGCAGGAGGTCCCCGGGGCGTGCGAGGCGAGGGAGGGAGTGAGTGAGTGAGTGAAATGAACACGTGGCGAGGCAAGGCGAGACACAAGAGTCAAGGCAAGACAAGACAAGGCAAGGCGTGTCACATAGACGGAGGTTCAAACTGACAAGGCGGGACGGGACGGGACGGGACGGGACGGGACGGGACGGGACGGGATGGGATGGGAAGGGAAGGGAAGACAGGTTATATATATGTCTGTCTGTTGATGTATATCTATTTTCTTGTCTTTTTGTACTCCTCCTTCTATTTCTTCTTCTTCTTCTTTCCTTTTCTTGTTTTTAGCTATCTTTTTCTAAACTTTTTTTTCTTGTTGTTGTTCTTGTTCTTCTTTCTTCATCTTCTTGTTCTTGTTTTTATTATTATTATTATTGTTAATATTATTTTTCTTCTTCATGTACTCCTCCTTTTTTTTTCTTTTCTTGTTCTTTTTCTTATTCTTATTCTGATAACACGAAGGGGAGAGAGAGAGAGAGAGAGAGAGAGAGAGAGAGAGAGAGAGAGAGAGAGAGAGAGAGAGAGAGAGAGAGAGAGAGAGAGAGACGAAAAAAATCTACAGAAGAAGAAGAAGAAGAAGTACTCCTCGTCAACAACACGTCGCCTTCCCTCCCTAACCTTCCTAAGAGAGATGACATCACACATTCCTCACGTCTCCTCGTCTCTTATCACTCACTCTCTCCTCATGTTACTCTCACTCCTCTCTTACCATAAAACAAACACTAGGGCGGGAGAGAGAGAGAGAGAGAGGGAGAGGGAGAGAGGGGGAGAGAGAGGTTATGAATAGGGTAAGTGACTAAGGAAAGTGAGAGTGAGAGTGAGAGGCTGTTGGGATGTTTAAGAATGCACTAAGACAGGACACAGAGCGCTATAAGACCTTGTATACATTGTTAGTCACGTGGGTGTTGAGTGGAATAGTTTACTGATGGAAATACAACATTACTACACCAACGCAGACGTCAGCACACATTCCTCCCCCGTTGTGCTGCCACTGAATGCGTTCCCAAAGGATGTATAAGGTAATAGAGACATGTGTATTAGGTATTTCTAAGAGGGATTATAGGTGGGTTGTGTTAGTATTATATTTTGTGATCATAAGAGAGTGTTGAAAGGTTAGGTTACTCAACACTCTGGTAGTTCAGTAGTTTAATCGCATCTTACCATTAGCTCTATAGAAGGAGAAGGA
>JAPQNM010000044.1:398268-425768 GCA_029783475.1 Metacarcinus magister | reverse complement strand
TATATAACGTGAGAGGCGTTCGTGTAGGACAGAAATAACACAAAATGACCCTTATGTGTGCTAAGGACGAACACCCACACACACACACACACACACACACCACACACACACACACACACACACACACACGCACACACGCAGACAGACAGTCATGGTGTGCTTGCAAGTCAAGTTTCCGTGTTCTGTTCTCGTGACACCCCCTCCCATCCTCTACCACCCACCTCCCTTTCCCTGCTTCCCCACTAAACCTCCCGCGGCAGTGTGGTGGTGGTTGTGGTGGTGGTCAGTGCGTCACACACACACACACACACACACACACACACACACACACACACACACACACAGGCTGGGTGAGAGGGCCAGAATGCGCCTCCATTTCCCCCTCGGCACCTGCGTCACGGCTGAGTCATCGCCGCCGCTGCCAGGTGTCGCCGGGCAGGGCCGCGGCGCCTCGCTACCTCTCACAGGGCAAAATAGGCTGTTAAGACCGGCCACGACCTCGTCAGGATGTAAGGGTAATGTGAGCCTTGCCTTCAGGAGGGAGCAGGGGTCGTGGAAGGTGGCGGTGGTGCCTCCTGAAGGGGTGGAGGGGTCATGGAGGCAGGGGTGAGGGGTGAGGGGTGAGGGTTGTGCCTTGAAGGGATCACTACGCCCCGACCTTCGCCAGGCCGCCTCCTAATGGGCCGCGCCGCCCCAAAGAAGGAATGTCCCGCAGTCCCCGCCGTCACCTGATGCCTCCCCGTGCCCCCTCCAACCGTCCACGCACCCACCAGGATCAATCATTGCTTCCTGCACGCCGGCACGCAATGCACGCCCGCGGGGCCTGATAGGGGAAGGGCGGCGTGGCACCTTAAACGGCGGCACTCTCACAGCTAATATACATCATAATGCATAGAACGTGTCCAACCGGTGGTCCCGCCGTGGTGGTGGTGGTGGTGGTGGTCGCTTATTACCCTCCTAACGTACACAATGACGCCCACGATATGAACTCATACATCCCTATTATGCCGCTGTGCCTAGCCTTGGCCGGGGCATGGCATGTGTTATGCGGGCACGTGTGACGCTCCGGAGCCAACATGCCCCGCCCTGCACGTGCATTACCTCCCCCTTACACGTGCCCGCCCCACACACAAACGCAGAGCACAGTAACACCAACAATTATAAAAAAAAAAAAGTTTAAACGTAACTATAGGCTTCTCATAATATCATAGTTTCTCCTACATTATTCAACGTGGAAGGCAATATAGAAAACTATGTTATTTTGAGGGATACTGCTATAGAATCACCTGTCCCACGCCTCCACGTCCAACACTTTCGGAAATTATCATGCTAAAACAGCGGTGATGATGTTGTTACCAACTAAGGCAACACTTATTACGTGGTACAAACATATCAAGGATGAATGAAGGTGAGGTGACAGTGACCGTACTGCACCACCGTCAATATTTACAGCACCAGACAACATTACAAAAGTGTGCTGGTGTATCTTGGCCCAGTACACACACACACCATAGGTAAGGTAATGGGAAGAAGTAAATATGAATACTAGTAAGTGCCAGATATTACACCATACGGCACTAAGACATAGTTAACATAATATTTAGAACATGAGAAAATAATGAGGCTGCAAGAGAGAGGCCAGTTGACCAACACAATAATAATAATTCTACAATGAAAATTATAGATATAACTTCTGGAATGTGTTATAGTAGACATAACACAACTTACCAGATCAGTTCCACAATACCACCTTAACCATAATGCACCTGGATCTAAATAACACACTTGACGTAGAGAATACAACGACAAAATGCAAGACTTCATTTACCTTTCCATTGGTGGTCGTGGTGGTGGTGTTGGGTGGTGGTGGTGGTGGTGGGGGTGGTGGTGTTGGGTGGTGGTGGTGGTGGTGGTGGTGGTGGTGGTGGGTGGTGGTGTTGGGTGGTGGTGGTGGTGGTGGTGGGTGGAGGGTCACATTAAGGGCTCAGTGGGGGTTCAGTCATCGTGTCAAGTTGTGACCTCGACGACTTACTTGCGACAGTCCCCCATGTGACCCCCGACTCACCGTATCTCACACACACACACACACACACACACGTACGTATATACACATAGAAGTCATCACAGCCTGCTGAAGAGAGAAAAAAGTTATGATAATGATGATAATAATAATATTAATAATAATAATAATAATAATCTTTATAGATACAAAATCGGCACATTTTTCCTATTCTGAAGGATGCGACGCAGGTCATCTTATTTTCCTTCCATTATGGCGATAATTCATTCTTCACAACACATTCTATACTCAATATCACCACTACTTACTCAGGATCAAAATGGGGGTGTAAATAAATCTGTGAATGTCTTGATGGCGCCGATAATGCTTGATTACACAGAATAAATAAAACTTGCTTCTCAATGGCGGAAATTCGACGCGACTTTCGTACAGATCAAGACGTATTGACGTACAGCAAGATGTACAGTACCTAAACATACCGAGGTTTTGATACAATCATACAAATAATATATCTAATCCAACTTGTCACTGAATATTACCTAGGGAGTTACAGTAGACTTTCATTTATATTCATTATTATATGACTTATCATTTATTTAATCAAAATACGGTAAACGAAAATCTGCCAATCTGTATCGAAAATCTGGAATGACGGGAACGAGTAAGAATCCGAGTGAAAGTCCGAGTGCGAGTCCGTATAGCTAATCCGGATTGAAGCGAACCAGTCACCATAACAACAACATTACATCACTCAGAGTAGTAGAGTAAGAGTAGCAGCCTCACCAAGCTACATGTCATCACCCCTTAGTGCTGCCCGTGTCCTGCGGTGCACATACAGGTAATGGGTCATAATGAACACGTTTTATATAGGTAATGGGTCATAATAGACGTATTATAACAGGTAATGGGTCATAATTAACGTGGTTTATGCAGGTAATGGGTCATAGGGGACTCGTTTTATACCAGATTAATGCATGTATGTTGGCAGGATATATGTATTAAAGATTGTATTAGTAATGTATTAGAGAGCTTCCCGTCCTGGCCCCTAAGAGTGAGTTTCAGATGCGTTGTATTTGTAATGTATGTTCTAGAAGAAAGTGTCTGGGAAGAGTTACTATGAATTATGTGCGAATGCTGAAGATTTATCATTCATTGTATTCATTGTCTCACTATTATGATGTTTTTATTAATATATATATATTTTGTTCTCATTTTATTAAGTTATAAACCTTCCATGGAGAATATGAACAAACACATTATGCATACATGGTGAACAAACACATTATACACACATACACTATGAACAAACATTATACATACATGGCGTGGTTGTAGGTGTAGATGCGTTGAGTGTAATCAGCTTCCTTGTCCTCTCCCTTCACACAGATGGTCACGGAGGGGATGTAAGAGCCAACATTGCCTCTACTACTGGAGCAGCCTGTGGCCATGGGTGGAGGCGGCCAGTACCCACACAGCCTTCGTCAGGGCATACAGTGGCCTGCCCAATACCAGTGCTCAACATGGAGGAGGTCAGGGAGGTGCAGGAAGGAGGGATGTCATGCAGTACACACCTCAACCTCATCAGTCCTTCCCTGCACAGTATTATATCAGCCGCCTCAGTGCCTACAGAGGAATGACAACTAAGAGTAATGCCTCTAAACATGTATTAGACACAAATGAAGATAATGTGTTAGGGAAGACTACTGTTAAGGATCACAAGCAGAATGAGAAGTGTTTATCTACACAACCCGAAGACCAGAGCAAGAACACGAAGGAGGAGAAGGCAGTAGAGGCCCCAAAAGTAGATGACGGCAGCACAGTGATACCAGAAAGTCTCACTAAGGATGTCAACAGAACAGTAACCAGCAGCACGCATGGGAATGAACAGCTGCCATCACGGGTTCAACGGTACTTTCTGTGGCGTTATTCCTGGTACTTAAGGAACTTCCACCAGTCTCTGAAGAATGAGATGCCAGACACCTTCCACATGCTGCATATCTTTACTGTTGGGCTTAAAGAGTTTATGTACGACTTCAAGTAAGTTTGTTAGGTTCCTTAAGAAAGAGGTAAAAGCTCAATCCAAAGCATGTATATATTATTATTATTATTTACACACTGAGACCATTAATGAAGCTGGAATTATGTTTGTAATGTGTTATAAGTAGATATTTCCCACCATACAGAAATCAGAAGAGGCCTTTGTCTCTTCTTTATTTTGATTTATTTTCTTGGATACTACTACATATATAACCCAGGTAGCTATATAGATAAAAAGACTAATAATTTTCTTTAATGCTTCTTTGCCTTCGTGAAAAATGTATACATATATCTTTGCTTCTGTTTTCATTTAATTTTTCTTTGTAGGGATTTGATTAAGATCCTTGTGTTCCTGAGTCTGCCGGGCTCCACCCTCGCTTCACTGAGCCGGCATGAGCTGGACGTGTACTACCGAATGCCCGGGGACATGGTGAGGGTGTTCCCGGTCCTCCTCCTCTCCTCCCTCCCCTTCGGACAGAACATTGCCTTCCCTGTTGGGTGAGTGGAGTGGAGTGGGTTCGCTCTACACTATGCTACTCCCACCCATACGTATCATTCCGCTTATTAATGTTTTTGTTTTTATCTTGTTGTGATGCTTTTAGGGTTATTTTCTAAGATGATGTGTTGTTGGGACGTGAAATCTGACACCTCTCTGCAAAGGTAATCTATGAGCCTCACGCTGACTGAGGTTTGGGACGACTCAACGTATGAATATCACAATTTATTATTATTATTATGTCATTATATGCACACAGTCTTTGGTTCCTGCTATCACTATCATCTCATTTTATATTTTTACCTCTCGCTTATTTTTTTTCTCTTCTACCCTGCACCGCCACCTAACTGGTATGTGCTAAAATCCATGAAATCTGGACACACATTCTTGGGTTGGAGGAAGGAAGAATGCCACACACACACACTGCTTGGTAGCTCAGTGGTAACGTCTCGGCCTGTCACTCGGCAGGCTCGAGTTGGCGCCTCGCTCAAGGTGCAAAGTTTTACTGATGACCAAGCAGTTGCTGTCCTCCTTGAGCAAGAGGATGGGGTGTGTGGTGTGTGGTGTGTGAAAGGTCACAGCCTTACCCATAGATCGGGCTATAATGAGCTGTAAGGTCTCTCCAGGAGGGTAAAAGCTGACAGATCACGAGTCCAGCGAGTGAGCCGCAAGACCATGGTGAATGAATGACACGCACATAAAGAGACATCAGTTGTACTTATAGCTATTAGACAGAGACTCACTTTATTTAACATTTCCACAGTCAAGTTGTAGAATCATCACCGTAACTTAGCATTATGCATTCATTCAATAGGTAATGTGTTGGTTGGCAGATACTGGTTCCCTCGCCACCTTTTATGTCACCACTTCTGGGACATCAAACAACGACACGAGTTTGCAGTGATGGGACTCAAGAAAAGACTGTACAACGCGCGCCCAGTGTTCAGGTGAGTTGGTGTTCATCAATGCTTTATCTATTTCTGGTTAAATTATACATGGATCTTGAATTATAGTGAAGAAAATCCCATCCACAAATCCTGTATTCCCTTCACTGTATATATACTTTTCAGGTGCCTGCAATCCACTCTCTTCAAGCTGGATGAAGAGGACAAGGACAGATGTATAACACTTTTCCACAAGATAGGCTCAGGGATCCACCCGAGTGTGGACGAGATAGTGGACCTCATACCACTGTTTCAAGGACAACCATTCCACCTCAACAAAATAGGTGCCAGACATGTGGTAAGGACAGTGTTATTCTTCTTCACTAACAACAAAATGAAGTGTCTCTCTCCTTCATTAATTAACAACAAAATGAGAACAGGATACGTGAAAGAATGTGAAATTTTGTATGTTTTAAATTTCACGAGTACTAATGACTTGCTTCTCCTAGATCTAAAGGAGTTAATTTCATATATAAATGCAGAAGTAACGCTAATTACTTACTCATTGAGGTGTGTGCCGAGTCATTAATTTTGTAGAGCGCGGACTCACTTACCTATTATATACATAGTAAGTAAGGAAGGAAGGATGTGTTTATTGACCATAATTTCATATACATATTAGGGTAATGTTAATAACCTCACTCTCATAAAGTAAATTGATAGAGCTTAAGCCACTAGTCACGTAAAGGTCGGACTCACTCCCTCTCCACCACCTCACAGAATGCGTTGCTGCGTCTGCACGGGCGTTCCGTGTGGTGGTTGCGGCGGCAGAGGCTGAGGGACCACGCACGCATCCTTCACTGTATGGACGCAGCCATCTCCAGGGAAGGCATTGACTCACTCACCCTCGACAACTTGAAGGCAGTGAGTATTACACACAAACACGCACACAGGAGCTGCCTTGTGTAGGTCAACTAGCCTCTTGCAGCCTCATTATTTTCATTATATTCCCATTTATTAGGAGTTACTATTTCTCTCTTTCTGTTGTATTTAATTGTTCAGCCCTGTGGTGGGAGGCAGCAAGAATACTACCATTGTATTCCCTGCAGGTCGTAAAAGGCATTCAATAGGGACGGAGTGAGAGGTCTGGTAAGCCCCTCCTCTGTATTCTCTCCTATATAAGACAGGGTACATACTGTTAGGGAAGTATGTCCTCCCCGTATCCCCGAACCCCCACTTTTAAGGGCTTGTTTGGTGGGTATAAAGATAGATTTATTAATGATTTTCTTCTGAATTACATGTGCGAGAAAGAGCCAGTTGTTGAAAAATCATTTACACGTGAAGATAAACAAACTTTATCAAGGAAGATATGCACAATATATCATTCTTGTTTAGCGTATTTGTGCAGGTTTTGTTCCATAGTAAATGCAGGTCTAGTTCCCAAGTTGACCCGATACTTACTCCCTTCTCGATAGTTTACATTATAGGAAGGAGTACAAATAAAGGTTTTGTCCCATAATAAATGCATGTCTATGTCTAGTTCCCAAGTTCACCTGATACTCCATTCTTAAAAGTCTACATTATCATAGGAAGGAATAGAAATAAAGAAAAGTAGACTTGTTCCAGAGTTTACCAGAGAAATAAAGAACAAACTAAGACCCTTACATATATAAAACTTAGACAGAACAGACCAGAAGAAATGAGTACAATAATTACACTTACAGAAAGTATCATGCAGTAGATAAGGGTACAGTGAAAGGCAGCTTCAAAATACAGGAATGACTATAACATAATACAACTTCACTTTACTTCCGTTACAGATCCTAGTCTTCCGAGGCCTCAACCCAACCAACATGAGCACAGCCGTCATGCTGGAATTCCTGCAAAACTGGCTGAGTGTGTCTAGAGAAATAGATGGCTCCTCTTACTCTCTCCTCCTCCACCTCCCAATCTTCCTCGCCTACAACCAGCCTTCAAACTTCGTGTTGATATACTCATGATACGCGTACACACATATATACACACACACACCGAGGCCTATTTCACTGTATTGATGTTGTGATATTAAGCACTTTTGATGTTAACGCCAATCAGCTTATTGTGATGTACGTACAGTGTCAAAAATTAGTATAGTTTCCCTCGGTGTCTTATTAATGTGTGATATCAGGCCAGTATTTGTACGGCTTCATCCCAGGTGTGATTTCCTGAAGTTATTTATTCAATGAGGTGGTGCTCTTCTTGATTCTCCCTAGCTAGTCATTGTATATTTATTGTAAAATGATCAAATAAAGGAAATACTTTCACTATAACCATCCCTTAGTTTTTATCCTTACAGGTCGTTAAGTTAGGTCAGGTAAGGAAGAAAAAATTGCAAGTGGTCCACTGATATGTTAATTAATGCACAAATCAAACCGCTTAAAGTAGAACAATAAAGTTTTTTTTGTACATTTGAAGAAAAAAAACCATCTCTATACAACATATTGCTATAATATACACAATCTAAATAATCTGTTTGAACAATCATTTAGCTAAAACTTGTGCCATTTAGAATCACAGCGTCAGAACAGGGCGTGTGTACCGAGCTGCAACCTTGGAATGGATGATGATAAATAAGGCATTCTGGAAAATAACAACCAAGTCATCCGCTCATTCACCTGACATTAATTAAACCATCTGTTATGTACACCAAAGGGAAGCTCAACTTTCATTACACACAGCTAACTACACAACCAACCCTGCGAGTAACATCAGGATTTTTTAAGTCGACCAAACATTAATTAAACAGCTTAAACTTAAACTTATTAATCTCTCTTGGCATTGATGTGCAGCTCAGGCTTGATGTCCTTCACCATTTGAAGGATACGTTCAATAACCTGGAAATAAGGAGTCAGTTGATTACGTGGACACAGTTTGATGATGAGAGTAAACTATTAATACCTTCACCTGCTGAGAAAATTCGTTTAGCTCTGTGGTAAGGTATGCTAGAGTACTGCCGCTGTATTCTCTGCGGGTTGTAAAAAGCGACCTAAAGGGACGGAGTGAAGGGTCTGCGAAGCCCCTCCACTTATTCTTTACTATGAGAAGACGGGACGCAGTGGAGAGGAGACCTATGTCTCCCTGAACCCTAAATACCATTTACAAAAGTGGGAACTACCAAAGGAAGGATGTAAAATGGACCCCCATGTGAAACAATCAACAAAAAATCTATGGTACCTGATTATCTAACCATTTCTACAGCTATTCACTGACATACATAAACCCATCTACAATACTACAAACCATTACAACATTACTTCTCATCCCATTTCTACAGCTATTTATTAGTATACATAAACCCGTCTACAATACTTCAAACCATTACAATAATACTACTTCTCATCCCATTATATTCTTACATCAACTCTAACACCTCAACGGGTGACCTCATAGTGGCCTCACCTTGTCCTTGTGTGTGGCCACCTGCTTGTTCATGGCATTGATCTTGATATGAGTATCATTCTTGATCTTGAGAGCAATGTCATCCTGAGACCCAAGGTGCTGAAAAAAAATAAATGGTCCACAGTTATAATCATTTCATGTTATTTTTCTGATGTGTCTAGAGTATTTTAACCCATTAATAAAAATCACAACATTACACTAAACATAAACATAACATAGCATTGACAGACTGGTGCTTCTCGGGTATCATAACAACCTCAAGTATAACCCTCGAGGACGTACTTCATCCAGACAACACGTAACACTTACCTTGGTCTCGTACTCCTTGAATTGACGTTCTCGCTCCTGCCTGAACCTTTCAATCTCAGCCTGAGCTTCGTCCTTGGCCTGCTTCAGCCGACGAGCCTTTCCTGCGGGTCAACAAAAAAGTTTAATTACCGTTGAATTGGACTGCACAAGAATTATCTGTTTTTACTTACCTATTGATATACAAGATGACAAGGCAATTTTGTGTATAGGCTCTTCACTATTTATCTATAGCTTCCGATGTCTCGTTCACCTCCTGAAACATTATCTAAAGGGATAGCGACATCAGAGCCTCCACCTCTCCCTATCCATACATTCCCTCCTTGCTTATTCAACCTTTCCTCCTCTATCAGTTCGCTAATATGTGAAACTTTAGAATAGGAAATTTTGTGAAACTAATGCCATCAGCACGGAGCGACAAACACAAATACCAATATCAATGAAAATTCTTTAAATAATAATGCACAACAAAATTGGACGTAAGCTGGTGAGGGAAGTAATTGGCAGCAAACAATATTAAGGTTAAGAATGAAGGAATATTCAGTCCATACTGCCACGCTGAACCCAAGTCCAAAGGGTGACAGAGCCGCACTCTTCTGACGAGGACGACCCATTAAACTTCTAATTTCATATACGTAAGGTTAGGTTTATATTTTTCTATCCTAACCTGTGGCTCCGTTAGGCTTAATAGAGGCCTTAGATGGTCAGCCTCCGCCCATTAGTAACGCAGGTTAGAATTTTCAAGTGACGTCTCGTTTCTTATTAAGAGGCTCATGCTGCCAGCGGAAGCTCCTTGTGCATATAGCTTTGCAGTCCCATTGAGGATAGTGTTATGGCAGCATGTGGGTGATCTTTGGCCACTCGGCAGTATTACCAAAGAAAAGTGGACAGCGGGTGCCGGGACTCAATCTCGGGACTCTAAGCTGGTATGCCCGACCGCTAGCCACTAGGCCACCGGGTTACAATAAAATAAAACAATGCTGTTGGAGAGTCTAAATTCATGGACGTGAGGTAAGGTTAAGTTAGGTTAGATTGGATTTAGTTAGGGTAGGTTAGAAAAAAAGAAAGTGACATTAGAAAGTGAAGTGAGCATAATGAACAACCTTCCCTCACACTACAACCAACAGAACCTTCACCATTATAAATAACATGAAATAAATAAAGGTGAACACTAACTAACACATAATGATACATAACTAGGTCTCCCTTTTTTAACTAGTAATAATCAATAATATAAAAAAAATTCAAACAACACTATCAAACGGCTGTTAATGGATGTTTAAAGGTAAATAAATATACATAAATAAACAGGGACGTAAATAAGTATCGACTAGCATCACCATTTTTGAGCTGTCACCTTTAGTACACCGTCCACGTACTAACATTATAACCCAGTCTATCAATAAAAACACCTTAATTACCTCACATACCACCCTGTACACCATAATTACCTTGCCAGTAACCCTGTAATACCCTACAAGCTTAAATTAACCCTGTAATAAGCCAAAGAGGGAAGGTGGGAGGCAGACACATTATAACTCTTAATATAATCATGACAATTCTCTATAATTACTCCCATAAAAGGAATATTGTGTAGGGTATATAATCCTTACGTTTCCTGGCCTCTGCGACCTTCTCCGCTGCCTTTTTCTCGGCTGCAAGGAGCTGCTGTACGCCTTGGGACTGGCTGGCCATGGTGCTAAGGTTCGTCTGTGTCAGCCTCCTCGCCGACCCTGCTCACAAGAATCAGGAATCACTACAATCACTATTATAATAAACTTTTTCTACCTTATTACTTAATCTTATTGGTTAATTTTGATATATAATAAAGATATATTATATTTTAGGGCTTCAATTTTTTTTTTGTTGGCTTATATTGTATTTTTCTGGTTGTCTCTGAAATACATATCAGGTTTGTTTTCCAGCTAATATCACATGTATTATTTTTTTAAAGGTGTATTTTATTATAATATGATTAGTTATATGTTTTCTAAGGTGTTGAGTGTAATTTTTTGTCTGATACATATATTTTATTATTTCCTGATTATTATTGAGGTCCCCGTGACTTGGAGTTTTGACAATCATATGATCGAAAAACAAAATACAAAGACTGATCCGCTGGTTCTAAGTCACAGTAAACACGTAAATTTTAATACTCAACACCCATTTTATGGATCAATAATATACATAAATAATAAATAGATTACATAAACAATCTTTTTTCTTCTGTTAGATACTTAGAATTGATAAGACAGCGTCAATCGATATATGTTAACGATGACAGCTGCCTCTTTCTTATTGTTTGGTCAGGGTGCTACATCAAGGATTTACACCTACTTAATATGCATAAATTTACCACCTCAGTACATTAATCCTAGGTATGGGCTATTTGTGGGCGGATAATGATGATGATAATGATGGACAGCGAATATTCAGAATTACAATTGCATTAACAGACCCTCACGCACTTTGCATCTACCTATCTATCTATGTATATATTTCTCGATCTTACTAGCTATCTGTCTATGTATCTATGTTTCTTCTGACGTCTGTTCTTAGTGGTTTCCTGAAGATAATGTCTAGACAGTTCCTCTTTCTACACTCCATCTGTCCTCACTCTCGCTCTCCCTCATTCCTTCCTTTCCCATGTCTTCCAGCACTCTTGATTCCCTTCACTTCACGGGTATATCCTTTATTGCATTTACAGCATCTATTATAGTTACCCATATAGATACACAGTGTTTCCTCATTCTCGCTTACTCTCTCCAGTGACTGTACTATTTTGGAGTACTCTGTTATTTTTTATTTAGTGTATTCTTCAACACTAGACAACACCAGATCTGCCTAACCTTCCATGTATACTACTATTACTCTCGCTACCAGTTTATTTTGTTCGTATTTCAAGCGTCTTATGTAATTCATGTCTCTTGTTTGAACACTTGATGCCTGACTCTCATTTTACATCGTTACTTGTGTATGTTAATATTTCTTTTGTTATGTTACAATGCAATGCCTCTTATTTTCGTTCTATGTCCATGTTCATAGTCCCTCATATCGGTATACTTGTAATTTCCTTCTGATTAATGTTGTCTAATGTTTACTTAAGTGTGTGTGTGTGTGTGTGTGTGTGTGTGTGTGTGTGTGTGTGTGTGTGTGTGTGTGTGTGTGTTAGGTTGTCATCACCAAGTCACTACAAGCTGAAAGGGGAAGGTGGTGGTGCTCGTCCCTATGTAATATACTTTTTTTTTCTTCTATATCTTGAATCTAGAAAAAATAAAATAAACTGCCATAACGTGATTGAAATTAATGTTGTTGACTTTTTTTGACCGCTGTATATCACATCTATCTTGTTTCTTCCCCCTGTGATGCATGGCTCTCTCTCTCTCTCTCTCTCTCTCTCTCTCTCTCTCTCTCTCTCTCTCTCTCTCTCTCTCTCTCTCTCTCTCTCTCTCTCTCTCTCTCTCTCTCTCCCCTTTTCAGTAAATAAATAAATGTAAACACAAACAAGTCAATAAATAAATAACATTAATAAATCAATAAATGAATAATATAAATGAATACTCATCGTCCGCTACATCCTAACATTTTATTTATGTATTTATTTATTTATTTATCCATCAATCAATTTTTTGTAGTTAATTATTTTGGGATTATTTTTTAACCTGAAATGGTAGCATCCTGTGTATGTGTGTGTGTGTGTGTGTGTGTGTGTGTGTGTGTGTGTGTGTGTGTGTGTGTGTGTGTGTGGTGGTTAGTACAGTTCTGGTCATACAGTGTGTAAAATTAATATACTATTATAGTGGTCTTGGGAACAACCTGAGAAGCGATACAGCGAATAACAGTTCTTTTTCTTCTTCTTCTTCTTCCTGTTCTTCTTGTTCTTGTTCTTGTTGTTGTTGTTCTTCTTCTCTTCCTTCTCCTTATTCTTTACTACTAATACTACACCCAACCCCCCCAACCTCCCCCACACACACACAAGTAGGTACAGTGACAGTGAAATTGTCATCCCAATATCCGTAGAGTTTTATAGAGTTTCACATTCTCACATGAAGACACTAACGCGCGGGAGAATAGCAAGAATTGGTATGTGGTGTGTGGGTGAGGAGGACCTTATTGTGTTGCCTTTCTCACACGCATTCCAAATGTAATAAAATAAAAATGTATGTCATCTATGAATCATTCGTTCACACACTGCACGGTGGCGAGGCTTGTCAAGGTGTAGTGGTGGGCGCCTCGTGTGTGTGTTACTATGTGTTAATGTGTTGGGTTCAGTGTTATGTGTTACCTAGACAACACTACACTTAGCCCTTAACACTACTATACTCATGACTACTGTTGTTAACTATCTAAACTATACTGCAGTCTAATAATTACTGATCACCACTATTCCTAACTATCCTTATTAAACATTATAATAGGTAACATAAACTAATCTGAACTCATATCCCGTTCATATAATAACATACACGCGTTAGAATATTCACATTAAATAGAGACTGAATGAAGGTAGAGTGAGTAGAGTGGATCGTGTGAAGCCTCTCATATTCATAACGGCGGCGGTGGGTAGGGAGGGGCGGCGGTAAGGGGAGACAGCGCCGATCACCGCCCTTCTGATTCCCCTTCTCCCCTTCTCCCTTTCTCCTTTTCCCTGGGCTTCCTACACCGCCACCAGACACACACAAATAGGACAGAAGTAAGCTTTGATGAGACCATGAGCTAAGTTGTGTTAGAAATAGGCTACTGGATGCACCTTGCGAGTGATCTAAGGTAGTGAGTGTGTTTAGCACCGCCCGTCATCCGCCATCTTGCGCTGCATTGCGACTACCTTACTAACAAAGGCTGACACGCGAGACTAGACTATCCCATCACTATAGAATGTAAAGCATGGTTTATGTCACGCTTTACACGGCATCCACGGTCCACCTTCCGCTTATTCATCAGTCCACGGGGCTAACACTTCCTTTTTAGAGTGTACTGACTGGACCCTCCTTGCCGCAGCTCAGGACACGGAGAGGAGATTAAAATTTACTCACGGATACTCCTACATCACCGCATTCTGTCCTTTTTTATTGTTATTTTTTCTTCACTGCCGTCTATCCTTGCTCTTAGACGGCACGAGACGGGTAACGAGAATAGTAAAAGAATAATAAGAGAAAGGAGAAACAAAACATGATAACAGTAACAAAACAATGGATTAGAAACGAGGTAGCCTGCTAATAAGGACAGTCATGCACATCCATACACCAATGCATGACTTGTATGGTAATTGACTGTGAGGAGAAAAAACATAACTACTGTAACTATAACACAACCCTTCATTCATGCCAGTCACAGTGAAATCAGTTACATAAAAATAAAATAAACTGATATCAGAAAGAAAAAACATAAAAAAGATTCTCTGCTTGTAGTGTATATCAAGAATCGAACCTAGGAGCTCATGGTTACGAATCTAAATATCAAAACCATTCAGCTAACATTAAATAGAACTGCTATACTACAAAATCACTGCAGACATTCCATAAGGCTGAAGACAAGAGCAGAACCAGACGTCTCCCCCCACCCCTCACACACAAACCCTCCTCCTCTCCTCTCCTCTCCTCTAAGACCTAAATCGATATAAGTCTGCCACTCAATGATGTATAGAAGACTCTTACACCACAACACTGCGCCTCACCACCCACCAGAAAATATAAAAGGTAAAATAAATGCAGAGAAAATAAAATAAAAGAAAGATACAGATACAAAGAAAATAAAAGAAATGAAAGATGCAGATACAAAGAAAAAAAAAAGATATAGATAAAATACAAGAAATAATAGGTGCAGATACAGACGAGTAAGATGACAATAACCAATAGGAAGTTGAAATGATAAAGATTGATAAAATTACTCAGCAACATCAACAACAGTGAGGGTTTAATATATGTAAGATTAGATAGGAAAAAGTCAAGATTCCTAACAGTTCTAGCAGCGCCACGACGGACATATATATAACAACATAGGTCTTATGCTATCAATTCATTTTTATCTTGTTTATTTTTTATTTTTTTAGTATCTGAACCGAAGAGAGAAGAATGGATAAGTAAGGGTGTGTGAGTAAACTAGGAATAAGAGAGAGAAAAAGAAAGAAATAAAAAGAACAAGGAAAATTTTAAAAAGATACTCTCTCTCTCTCTCTCTCTCTCTCTCTCTCTCTCTCTCTCTCTCTCTCTCTCTCTCTCTCTCTCTCTCTCTCTCTCTCTCCTCTCTCTCTCTCTCTCTCTCTCTCTCTCTCTCTCTCTCTCTCTCTCTCTCTCTCTCTCTCTCTCTCTCTCTCTCTCTCTCAAAAGGAAGAGAAACAAAACACAAACTTAAACAAAGATATTTTTTATTCATTTTCAAACACATTGTATACAACCAACACGATATATTTACATGAAAAGTGCGAAGAACACACCAGCCAGGAGACCAGCACCTGGCACACACACACACACACACACACACACACACACACACACACACACACACACACACACACACACACACACATATATAGTTGGTGAGCTGTGATGGTAATTGCTATGGTAATGGTAGTAGTAGTAGTAGTAGTAGTAGTAGTAGTAGTAGTAGTAGTAGTAGTAGTAGTAGTAGTAGTAGTAGTAGAAGTAACAGCAGTAGTAGTGGTAGTGGTGGTGGTGGTGATGGTGGTGGTGTAGGTCATCGCATGAAGCACACCACCATTTTGATCGCCTTATCGCAGAAACAAAAGGAGGTACAGTCACAGTATTCCCTTTAGCTAACACAGGTGATTCACAAGTACCCTGTTACCCTTTAGTACAGGTAACGGCTTGATGGCGTGGGCGAGGAGGGCTGGGGAAAGGCGTTTGGGCTAGGGCATAAGGAAGAGGAGGAGAAGGAAGAGGAGAAGAAGGAAGAGGAGGGCCGGAGAAGGGCATTGGATTAGGATATAAGGAAGAGGAGAAGGAAAAGGAGGACAGGAAAATATATGTATACAAAGAATGAATATATGTTGCAAGATAATCAGATATATAAAAATTAAAAGAATCTCTTCTAATCGCCTTGTTTTAAAAAAAAATATGGCAAATAAATATATATAGTTTAAAAATTTCCAAAAGGTGCATCGAATCTTTAATTTATTTACAGAGGTGGCTTAATACTGCTCTCTTAAAGGCTTACTAAAACTATATATATAATTTGGTTTCAGTAATCTGCTTCCTTAACTTTTGTATTTATTTATTTATTTATCTATGAAACTCATTTATCTATCTAACCTTTTTTGCTATTTCTTATCTATTCATTTATCTATTCCATTTTATTTCGATTTATTTAGCTATTATATATTTTTTTTAAGAGGAAAACACTGTCACGTATTTTTTTTTCTTTCATTAACCCTTTTCCATTTCCCTTTCATTGTCCTTTATACTCCTTTATACCACCACCACCACCACCACCACCACCATGCCTCCCTCCCTCTCTCCCTCTCCCTCTCTCTCTCTCTCTCTCTTTCTCTTAGCCTGAAGCCAACAAACAGAAAAGATCGATTTTAGTTGTTATGACACCACCGAGAACAACATACTGAACATACGGTGCCTATGTGTGTGTGTGTGTGTGTGTGTGTGTGTGTGTGTGTGTGTGTGTGTGTGTGTGTGTGTGTGTGTGTGTGTGTGTGTGTGTGAGGAAGAGACTTAATAATAACTTCATAACTTAATAAATTGTACAGGTTATTCTTGTATACTTTTTAACAGGTAGACAAAGTGGGATTAAGACTGTCACAGGCTTGGACATCATTAGTAATACGTAAGACAACATTTAGACATAACAAGTAGGTAAATAAAATGTTGGATTAAAGATCATACTAGTAAGTAAGATATATTAAACTGACTATTATTATTATTATTATTATTATGTTTAGTCTGTGTTTAATATTGCAATGAGAACTATTTAAAAGCCAGCGATCACCTTCTTGTTTTTCTAGTGTGAGATGAGACACACTATTTCATTTTTATATATACTACATGTTATATAAATTTACTTCCACCCAGTAAGTGAGAATTCAATAAGGTCTCTGCCGCTTCTGAATCAAGGTGGGGCTGTTATTATTATCATTACTATTATTATTCTCCTACGAAAAGACAGAACGTAGAAGGTAGAGGGAGAGTAATGTTTTCCTGAACCCTAAATGCCTTGTCTTAGCTACCCTGGAAATGTATCAGATATATAAATAGATATAGATTATTAGTACTGTATATGCATCAATTTCGTTTTATATTCAATGTTTTGAGGCTAAATGTTATCTATATACACCAACTAGTGGATTAATAACTGTTCTTCTTATATTTTTGTATTCATGTATTCTTCTTGCAGTGTATTATTGGGAGTGTATGTATGTCTGAACTGTAATTATTATCTCATTTCCATCTACATAAAGAGAGACATAGCAGTGACGTGCGGGCTGGCTTGTGTCTGTGTATAAACTGCCTGTCTGTAAATAATCTGTAACCCTTGATCTTCTTTAATTATATTTCTTTTAGTTTTATCGTTCTTTTATTTTACATGTAAAGCTTCTTCTTCTTTTATCTATAGAGCAAAATAAAATAAAAAGACAGACGTAAGGACTTTAAATGAAGGTCTTATTAACTTGAACTGAACAAAGGAAGGGAAGGGAAGGTAAGGGAAGGGACATAGGTTAAGGTAAAGAAGGAAGGTAAGGGAAGGTAAGGGAAGGGACACAGAGTAAGATAAGGAAGGAAAGGGAAGGGAAGGGGCAAAGGGTAAGGTAACGTGCCCTTAGGTAGTGATCCCAGAGTCTTCCCCGGTACTGCACGACCCTCTGAAGGCACAAGGGCGTGGACATACCGGTGGGAACTCAAGGGAACCAGTACACTAAAGACAGCACCCTAACCTTTACTAGTTCACCGCAACACCATCATCACCATCACCACCACCATTATCATCACTGTCATCACCATCACCATGAGGTCACAACAGCCTCGTTACCACATCACCACCACCACTACCACCCCATGCACACCACATATATACTTCACAGGGAGTCACTCTTGAGGACCACTTGCCTGTACACATTCATGTACACACACACACACACACACACACACACACACACACACACACACACACACACACACACACACACACACACACACACACACACACACACACACACATACACACACACACACACACAGATGAATGTCCTCGTGGTCAGGCTTGAGGGCGTCGTGCACGTAGGGTCAGTGTACTGCAGACTGACAACATGTCGTGCATTGCCCCGGGGAGGTGTCAGCAGGACAAGTAAATCCTCAGCATGATCGGCAGTGTGTTCCGTGCGACACACACCTTCAAGTGGTCACCCAACACGTGTGTCACCCTCACCACCCTCACTGTGACGCCAAGGTGTCAGGTGTAGCCCAGGACACACTCTCCTGAGGGCCGTTCCCTGGAGCACGTGTTCGGATACAGCCTCAAGGGCATCGTGTGCCCAGGACACCAAGGCAAACGTTGTATCACAAACTCTAGAGCACATGAACACACCCACGACAGGTCTGGCCCCAGATGGCTTGTGCACCGCGTCGTGGAGATCCCAGTGGATGGGCGGCCCTGGTGTGGGTGGAGGAGCTGCCGCACACCAGGTGTGCCTCTGTCACCAAGGTTCACGTGTGGCTGCGAGAGGTTGTCTCTTGTTCTCTCGAGCACATACAACTAGCACGGGTCTTGCGGCGGCCGGGGCACGCCAGGTAATAGTGACAACCCCACATTGCTGCTGCTGCTGTTACTGCTGCTACTGCTGCTACTGCTGCTGCTGCTACTGTTACTTCTGTTGGCGATGATGTTACTGTTACTGCTGCTGGAGGTGACAGAGGTGAGCGGGGAGGGCGTGGGTCGGGTAAGGTCCATGGCTGCGGACGTAAGCGGGTTTCGGCCGCTGGTGGAAGGGAGTCTGTTGGCGGTGGTCTCCGACAGAGGTGATGCCCTTGGTGTATTGGTCTCCACCTGGGCCGGTGCGAGGGCGGCGAGGGGCTGGCGGGGCGGCTGGCCCTGCTTGTCTCTCAGCTTCCTTCGGGATCGTGCCTCCAGGGCCTCCTGCAGGTCGGTGATGTAGTCAATGGCGGAGTGGATGAGACGGACGCGTGACATCTTACCACTGCGGGGCGCGTTGGGCACCAACTCCCGCAGCTTGTCCAGGTACAGACGCATCTCAGCCCCGCGGCCTTCGTCCCCGCCCGAAGACTCCCCAGCAGGCGCATCAAGGGACTGAGAGCTCGAGGACGCCTCAGAACTTGAAGAAGAGGTAGAAGAGGACGAGGACGAGGCTCCGGGTTGTTGCGATGATGCCTTGAGGGGCGTGGCACAGTGGGCACGCAGGATGTCCCTGTCCTTGGTGGGTTTGTCGGGCTTCATGGTGCCTCGGCGCGGCACTCCAAGCAGACAGCAGGACAACACACCACTCCTCGCCCTCCCAGCTGCCTCCACTTTCCGACTGAGGCCATTCCGCCGCCGTCCGCCACTCAGCGTGCGTCCCCGATCAATAGTCCCGCCCCCCGAGGTGCTGGAGCCAATCCCGGCGGCCCGCGGTGAGGTGGTGCTCGCTGCAGGTGGTGCCATCTCTGCCGCCGGGTTATCTTAGGTCTCGTGCACCATCAATATTATAACTTATTGCTCGTGGGTCAAGGCGGCAACCTGAAGGTAAGGCTCATCTGGAGTAGAAAATGGCTGCTCGGAGGCCTCGGAAGGGGGTGAGGGTGAGAGGAGGGGGAGGCACACGGGAGGAAAGAGGGAGGGAGGGAAGGAGGGAAGGAGGGGCAAGGCTGTAACTTTATGAGCCGTGTGTCCTTAGGGAGCCTCGGGCGTACGGCGGCACCCACGACCCACGACTTACGACCCCACGCCCGTACCACTACCACCACCACCACCACGACCCACGCCCTCACCACTACCACCACGACCCACGCCCATCACGACCCACACCCTCACCACACACGCCACATCTCTATCTCACTTCCACACAAAAACACAAACTGACAGCTAGTAAACACATTATCATCATTATTATCATCATTATTGTTACTATTTTGTTATCATCATTATTACTGAAGTCAACTTGCCTATCTGAAGGTGGTATTCACAGTAAGAACACAGGTAGAAGCTTACCCAACTAACCAACCGTATTATTAAGCTTAGTATGATAGTTTATCACACTTAATACAACGCTACTAAGTCTATTCTACTCAATCATTAACTTATCTATAAACCTGTTGATGTATATATATTCTGAAACTAAATGTATAGAATTTAAACCCATTGCTATAGGTTACAATTATGATTAAGTGTAAAAACCTTATTTATATCATATTTGGTCAATATTTTCACCCACTTACAGACTTCTCTCAGGTTTGGCTACAGTCCTTTTGCCTTTTAAGGGAATGTAGATTAATGTGCTTTAATCTAGCCATGTATGATAACATTTTGCAACTTCTAGATAATTTTCGTTACTCTTCTATGTATTATATTTAATGATTATTATTTTTATTTTTATTTCAAAGATCAAAATTGTCAACTTTAAGATCATTTTCGTTTTTTCTTCTTTGTACTAACTCTAAGATTATTATTTTGTTTATTACTAAGATCAAATTTCTAAACTCCTTCATAATGTTCGTTTTATTCATTATTGAGATAAAAATTGTCAACTACTAGATACTTTTGGTTATTCAAATGTATACGGATTCTAATTATTATTATTATTTTGTTTTTATATTACTAAGATCAAAACTGCATTGCATAATCTACTGCATGACCATTCTCTCTCTCTCTCTCTCTCTCTCTCTCTCTCTCTCTCTCTCTCTCTCTCTCTCTCTCTCTCTCTCTCTCTCTCTCTCTCTCTCTCTCTCTCTGTAGTAATTCCTGCACTCTGTTCTTCACCATCACCACCACCACCACCACCACCACCACCACCTCCTCCTCCTCCTCCTCCTCCTCCTCCTCCTTTTCCCCTCTTCCTCCCCTCTTTATCGACCCTCGGCACCTGCAAATCGATTTTCCACTCTACGAAAACTTTGGGGAGATGAGGAGAGGGGAAAGGAGGGGAGGAGGGAGGGAGGAAAGGAAAAAGAGAAGGAAATGAAAGTGGGAGGGAGAGAGAAGAGGGTATGGAAGGGAAGAATGAGGGAAAGATGATGTGTGTTGACAATAAACGAAAGAATAAGGAAGAAGGAGAAGGAAGAGGAGGAAAAAGTAAGGTGAGATTATGATGATGAAGAAAAATGAGAAATAGAGATAAGAGGAAAAGTATATATGAGAGAAGGAAGTACAAAGGGAGTACAAAGGAAGAACAGACATTAGGTATAGTACATTTCTACCATGTTTTTATTTATTTATTTTTTTTTTGATACTTCAGTCAGTGAATAGATGGCGTTGAGGGTGTATTAGGGTGTACGTAGTAGTATATACGTAATATAGGGTGTAGTAGAAGTGTACATGTGTGTGTGTGTGTTTATGTAGTGATGGAATAGTGCTCAAGAAAACTACGAAAGACAAATGTACAGTGAGTAGAAGAAGACAAGAAGACACGAGGAAGAATTTACGAGACAGAATACTTGATGCGGAAAATAACATAGAGATTAAAAACACAGAAGTAAGATGGAAATTTTACGAGAATTATTTGCATATAAATGATGTTCCTTTAAATATAACAGTTGCTATATCACAGAGGATAAAGTCAAAATAGATGATTATAGAACAAATCACTGGAGACAGAAATTAACATAGAAATTTAAGACACAGAGAAAAGGTAAAATATATACGATAATTATATGGATAAATGTGATATTCTTTAAACTGTAATAAACAAAATATAAAAAATATATAGAGATAGAGGAGGAGGAAGAGGATGAGGCAGAGAATACAGGTGAGGTATGGTATGGTGTGGTGTGGTGTGGTGTGGTGTGGTGTGGTGTGGTATAATGGCACCGCGACAGATGGCACGAGAGGGGAAGTATTAACCTGATTACCACCTCACCTCACCTCACCTCACCCTAACCCTCCCCCTCACCTCACCTTAGCTACGCCATCACCACCACAGACACGGAAAAGCATGACTACACGAAGCACAGAGTCACATACAGACATACACAGCCATACACAGACATACATATCCATACACAGACATACACATACATACACAGACATACACAATAAGTATCTACTGTCCCAGCACTTGCCACATGCTTGCTGAGTTTGATCCACTCCTCTACTATCCTATTAGTGAACACATTTTTATCTATGTCTTTCCTGAATCTGAAGTTGTCTAGCTTGAAACCATTTGGCTCTCAGTTAAGGAATATTTGGATACATTATAACAACACAGCTAAAGGTATTTCAGGCCATCACGGTACAAATACACAGTTTCAAGCTTTTACCTCTGTCGGTGATCGATATTACTGATGACAACTGATACAATATTAAACCAAACAGAGATTTATAAGTAGTAATGTTTTCGGCCACTACTAAAAATTAACATTTCAACCAGCAGCGACAGTATGATGTACAATCACCCCACCCAAGTGTTACCATAATCATCATCAGCCAACTCAAAAAACATGGAGGGAAGGACGCTTGAGTTAGCTGGGTGTCCGCTGCTTTGGACGGATTTGAACCCAAGATAAAATATAAAAGCATAGAGCAGTATACACTAAGTTTGCATTACCATCTTAACCCTAAACCCTCTGGATGACCTGTAATGACCTCGCTATGTATAGGTATAACTAAACCAAACCAGGACAAAGAGAAGTCTAGCAGAACGGTGAACTAACTACAAATAAACATACGGTCCTGGGTTCGATTCCCGGGATAGAACAAAACAAAACATAACTTTCAACTTTCAACCCCTCTATTCTGATTACCTTGTCGTGTTTCCTGACTTTCCTCTCACATAAGGGAGTTGGAACCCCTCTGCTCTGTGCTTGGTCGTATTCCCTCGTGGTCTCCCTCCCCCTGTGCCACTCCACGCTAGCAATACGTCACTGATTAGAAGGCGTTCAGGACCCCTTGGAACAGTATGGTGGCGGGGCGAGGCGGGGCGAGGCGAGGCGAGGCGGGGTGGTGCGAGGCGGGGTAGGGCATTGGTGTGTTGACTACAATATTTTAGTTTGATACTCCTTCAGCTGTTTTAAGCGAGGGGATATGAAGGTGTATGTATCATTGTATGTTGTATGTTTAAGGTGTTATATGTAAAGATATACTATACGTAATACAGTATATGTATTTTAATCATTGGGGATATATTGTTGGTATGCTATGGAAGTCTTTACCTGAATCTGTATTTTCATCTTCCTTCTTACGACTTGAACTCATTTATCTAAGAGAGGAGTATCAAGACACCTGTAATCCTAGTTTAATATTTTTTTTTGCCACATTCCTAGGATTAATAATGTTTTTTTTTCCACATTCCTACGACTTTTAATATTTTTTTCTTCATATTCCTACGACTTTTTATATATTTTTTCCACATTCCTACGACTTTTATATATTTTTTTCCACATTCCTACGACTTAAATTCCATCCAGAGAGAGAGAGAGAGAGAGAGAGAGAGAGAGAGAGAGAGAGAGAGAGAGAGAGAGAGAGAGAGAGAGAGAGAGAGAGAGAGAGAGAGAGAGAGAGAGAGAGAGAGTTTCTTTAAAACATCAAATCAAACTACAAAAACTTCTTCCCTTGTTTAATTCTTGATCTTCTGACTCTCGCTTCCAATACTTGTCAATAAACGAAACCATGAATTAGTAAACAGCTGGGAAGGGGGGCGGGGGGGGAGGGGGGGCGGCCTTCCTCGGGGTGGGGGGGGTCGGGTGGGCCGGGGGGATGTCGAGGCTCCAATAATTGCTGTCCATGTATATCTTATCGCTACAAAAGGGTGAGGGAGGCGGAAGGGGGTTAAGAGGGTGGGGGGGGGGGCGCCGTGCCTAGGTGACTCATATTCCCCTCACCCCCTCACCTTCACCCCTAACTTGAAGTACAGTCACCCCACAAGTTTTTTTTTTATTTTCCCTATTTCATTCATAGCCTCTAAACAGCCTCCCCTTCCCTTCCTCCCCTGCGGCCCCTTCCCTTCCCTTCCCTTCCTTTCCCTTCCCTATTCTCCCTTTTTTCATCTCCCTTGTGGCCTCTTTTACTTACTCTTTCCTTACTTCCTTCCTCCACCTCTATCTACTCCCCTCCCTAGCGGCCTTCCCCTCCTCTTCCTTTCACATTTCACTCCCCCTCTCCCCCTTCCTCTCCCCATCGCCAGTGCCTCAAGGTAAGAGTCCCTATGCACCCATCACCCGCCAAGCCACGGGGAATGGGTGATAAGTGTGATGGGTGAGCCTCGCAGGGGAAGGGCGGCTCAGACTACAGAAGGAGAAAACGATGGGGACGAGAGACAGGGCAAGGTAAGGCTAGGGTAAGGTTAGCTAAGGCAGGACGGGGCAAGGTAAGGCTAAGGTAAGGCTGGACGGGATAAGGTAAGGCTAGGGTAAGGCTGAGAGGGCAAGGTAAGGTTAGGGTAAGGCGAGGTAAGGCTGAACGGGGCAAGGTAAGGCTAGGGTACGGCGGGGTAATTCTAGGTACGGCGAGGTCAGTCTAAGAGAGGGGGGTGGACGTGTCTGGCTAGGGTACGGCTGCATGGGTCAGTCTGAGAGGGGAAAGGGAGGGGGACGTGTGTGCCTGCCTGGCCTGGACTAGCTGCTGGTGTCAATGTGTCACAATACAATACATCATTACAACATTCATATCAACGCCGCACCGTCACCTCACTGGCTCGCCTCTACGCTTCCACGCCTCGCCTCGCCTCGCCTCGCCAACCCGCCTCCCCGCCTCGCACAGCTGCAGGACAAGTTGGCACATAGTTTGAATAATCCAATATGTCCTCTGCTTTGGGGACGAGCGGAGTTTGTTTTGTAAAATGGGTTTACAATTTGGATCGTCCCCCCCCTTCCCCCCCCCTTCACTGGGCGGCATATGGGGAGAAAACAGGCGTATCCCAACACTAACCTTGACTTTGGCTAAACATACACATACACACCCCTACACATCACCCATACACACCCCATACACTCCCATGCTAAGTGTAATTTATGAGTTATCTAAGTGAGGTTACTGTGAGGGTGTGTGTGTGTGTGTGTATGTGTGTGTGTGTGACTGTGGGTGTGTGTGTGTGTGTGTGACTGCGTGTGACTGTTTCGGACGCGCGCAGGGGAGGGTACCAAGGGAAATCCAAAGGGGGGTCGGTGGAATTTGCAAGGTAATGAATGTTTTAGTGCCGGTGGGATAAAGGGAAGGTAGGGGGAGGTAGGGGGAGGTAGGGAGAGGTAGGGGGAGGTAGGGGGAGAGTTTGGATGGGATGGGGAGGAATGAGGACAACAGGATGGGGAAGAGAGAGAGAGAGAGAGAGAGAGAGAGAGAGAGAGAGAGAGAGAGAGAGAGAGAGAGAGAGAGAGAGAGAGAGAGAGAGAGAGAGAGAGAGAGAGAGAGAAAGAGAGATTAAAAGACTTCTATATAAAGAAAAGTAAAGAAATTCACTGGCTTTTGACACTCCATTGAAAAAATATAACTTAGAATAATAATAAAGAGAAAAAAAACGAGAGAAATGTTAAAAATATGAATAAAAGAAATAAAATAAAAGAGAAAAGTAACAAAATAGTAGTAAAAGGAGGAAGAGGAGGAGGAGGAGGAGGAGGAGGAGGAGGAGGAGGAGGAGGAGGAGGAGGAGGAGGAGGAGGAGGTAAAAGAGAGAAGATAACGATCGTGTAATACAATGAAGAAGAACAAGAAAGAGAAGAAGAAAAAGAAGAAAAAGAAAAAGAAGAAGAACACGAAGAAGAAGAAGAAGGAAAAGTTTATGTATCTGAGGGGAGAATTTAGAAAGAGTCAGCGATAGTCTTCACATAACTCCTCTCTTTCCCTTCTTTCCTCCTCCTCCTGCTCCTCCTCCTCCTCCTCCTCTCCCCATTTTAACTCCCCTCTCCTGTTCTACACTCCCCTTCCCCTCTTCCTCCCTATGTTTGTTTAAATAGTTTTGATTGCCAATATGTGTATGTAGTATGTGTGTATGTATGTATTAATATCTGTGTATATGTTTGCTTTGGTCTGTTAGTGGGCTCTCTCTCTCTCTCTCTCTCTCTCTCTCTCTCTCTCTCTCTCTCTCTCAGTGCCAGTAGGGAGAGCCACAAAATGTCACGGCGAGGGCGGGGCCGCGGGCTGCCTCACCTCGCCTGCCCTCCCTCCAATATTCACACTCAACCTATCCAATCTCTCTCTCTCTCTCTCTCTCTCTCTCTCTCTCTCTCTCTCTCTCTCTCTCTCTCTCTCTCTCTCTCTCTCTCTCTCGTCTATCCTCCCTTGCTTCTCTATCTCTCCCGTATTCTCTTTCATCTCCTTTTTGTAACTTTTTTTGTTTATCCGCTTCGTTCGCTCTCCTCCTCTTCTTCCTCTTCCTCCTCCTCCTCCTCAGACGATAGTTTGAGGAGGAGGAGGAGGAGGAGGAGGAGGAGGAGGAGGAGGAGGAGGAGGAGGAGGAGGAGGAGGAGGAGGAGGAGGAGGAGGAGGACAATTAACCCAAGTGAGAGAAGCGAGCGTGAAGAGGGATTACAGAGGGTGCGAGAGGGATAACGGAGAGAGGAGAGGGAGGATGACAATAAGGTAAAGAGAGGGAGAGAGAGGGAGAGAGAGAGAGAGAGAGAGAGAGAGAGAGAGAGAGAGAGAGAGAGAGAGAGAGAGAGAGAGAGAGAGAGAGAGAGAGAGAGAGAGAGAGAGAGAGAGTTGAGGGCTAATGGATAGTGGATAGAGAAGGATAAAATCATCTCCTACGAATATAATGATTTACTCAAACTTTTCCTTGATTACCTCTTATAAGTCTCCTGTTTGGGATTGAAAGGTTATGGATGAAAAAAAAACCTGATTATAGATGAAAAAAGCAAATTATGGATGAAAAAAAACAGATTATGGATGAAAAAAACTTAAAATGGATGAAGAAAACAGATTATGGATGAAAAAAAACAGAATATGGATAAAAAAAAACAGAATATGGATGAAAAAACTGATTATGGATGAAAAAAAAGAAGATTATGAATGAAATTATAGATAAAAAAAAAATACAAACTGACCTCTTGCAGCCTCCTTATTTTTTTTATGAGGGAAGGAAGGTAAGGTGAGGGAAGGAAAGTAGGGTGAGGCAGGGAGGGAAAATAAGGTGAGGCAAGAAGTGCAACAGAGGGATGAGGGAAGGAAAGTAGGGTGATAGAGGGAGACAGGGTGAGGGGGGTAGGGTGAGGTAGGG
>JAPQNM010000044.1:353268-390768 GCA_029783475.1 Metacarcinus magister | reverse complement strand
TATAGTGATGCAGCAGCATTGAAGAAGGTCAAAGGAAGGCTATGTACACTACAGGAGTAATCAAACAGACTCTGCCATCCTGAAATAGTGTATAAAAACTTTTTTTCATCATATTTTCTACTTAAACTAGCTGTAACTCCTTTCGTTTTACTCGTATTGAGTTTTCAATCAATGCTTCAAAATCTGCACCTTTTTCCGATCCTTATGGCATGTAACAAGTACTGGTAAACACAATATTAAGAAAATATATATTACGTCCTCACGTAAATTAGGTAGATTATAAAGAACGAAAAAAGAAACTAGACGCAGGATTGGAATGGGATAGGGTTTAAAAAAAGGAGAAAAATATTTATGATTTCACAACATAACTCTTTGTTATATTTGATCGGTATCTATCTCATGAAAAATAGTTATTTACTAAAATAATGATATCATTAAACAAACAACATTAGCTTCGAAGCTAAGATACCAATTGAACAAAGTGCTTTGTTTATTAGTTGGTCATTTCATAAGGAATATCTGATATCTTTTCCATCAACATTGGTAAAGTATTAGATCCACCATACTGATTTTATCATTTGTTTTAACCCAAATAAATTCATTTATAGCAATAAAAGTTTCGGGTGAAATTAACTGAAACTAAGCTCAAAGTCTTACATTATTCCTATGTACAACATAGTTTAAAAAAAACAAAATCGAAGAGAAAATTTTGCAAAAAATTTCCCGGAGTAGAAAAAATGACAAAAATACACCATAGGCTGGGATCAATTCTACACATCCACGAGGGTCTGTAAGATGGTTAAACGTGTCGTAAGGCTTAGTTATGAACTACTTTGAGCTGTAACAGTCATTACAAGACTATTCGTGGACGTTAAGACTATACGTGTTCCTTACCGGGTAACGTGTCGCGTGTAGGGGTATACGCGGGTTACTGATGCCTATCATATCCTCTTGATGGAGCTTGACACTGCAATAAAAGTACTGCATTACATTTTTTTAATGAAAATAAATTACTTCCATAGCCATTGGCACCGGTGACAGAGCCAGTAGTGAAGATTTTGATCGGCCAGTCATGACCGAACGAGCGGTGGGAATCGAATTGTTTTCTGCCTCTATATACCTAATTATAGTGATGCAGCAGCATTGAAGAAGGTCAAAGGAAGGCTATGTACACTACAGGAGTAATCAAACAGACTCTGCCATCCTGAAATAGTGTATAAAAACTTTTTTTCATCATATTTTCTACTTAAACTAGCTGTAACTCCTTTCGTTTTACTCGTATTGAGTTTTCAATCAATGCTTCAAAATCTGCACCTTTTTCCGATCCTTATGGCATGTAACAAGTACTGGTAAACACAATATTAAGAAAATATATATTACGTCCTCACGTAAATTAGGTAGATTATAAAGAACGAAAAAAGAAACTAGACGCAGGATTGGAATGGGATAGGGTTTAAAAAAAGGAGAAAAATATTTATGATTTCACAACATAACTCTTTGTTATATTTGATCGGTATCTATCTCATGAAAAATAGTTATTTACTAAAATAATGATATCATTAAACAAACAACATTAGCTTCGAAGCTAAGATACCAATTGAACAAAGTGCTTTGTTTATTAGTTGGTCATTTCATAAGGAATATCTGATATCTTTTCCATCAACATTGGTAAAGTATTAGATCCACCATACTGATTTTATCATTTGTTTTAACCCAAATAAATTCATTTATAGCAATAAAAGTTTCGGGTGAAATTAACTGAAACTAAGCTCAAAGTCTTACATTATTCCTATGTACAACATAGTTTAAAAAAAACAAAATCGAAGAGAAAATTTTGCAAAAAATTTCCCGGAGTAGAAAAAATGACAAAAATACACCATAGGCTGGGATCAATTCTACACATCCACGAGGGTCTGTAAGATGGTTAAACGTGTCGTAAGGCTTAGTTATGAACTACTTTGAGCTGTAACAGTCATTACAAGACTATTCGTGGACGTTAAGACTATACGTGTTCCTTACCGGGTAACGTGTCGCGTGTAGGGGTATACGCGGGTTACTGATGCCTATCATATCCTCTTGATGGAGCTTGACACTGCAATAAAAGTACTGCATTACATTTTTTTAATGAAAATAAATTACTTCCATAGCCATTGGCACCGGTGACAGAGCCAGTAGTGAAGATTTTGATCGGCCAGTCATGACCGAACGAGCGGTGGGAATCGAATTGTTTTCTGCCTCTATATACCTAATTATAGTGATGCAGCAGCATTGAAGAAGGTCAAAGGAAGGCTATGTACACTACAGGAGTAATCAAACAGACTCTGCCATCCTGAAATAGTGTATAAAAACTTTTTTTCATCATATTTTCTACTTAAACTAGCTGTAACTCCTTTCGTTTTACTCGTATTGAGTTTTCAATCAATGCTTCAAAATCTGCACCTTTTTCCGATCCTTATGGCATGTAACAAGTACTGGTAAACACAATATTAAGAAAATATATATTACGTCCTCACGTAAATTAGGTAGATTATAAAGAACGAAAAAAGAAACTAGACGCAGGATTGGAATGGGATAGGGTTTAAAAAAAGGAGAAAAATATTTATGATTTCACAACATAACTCTTTGTTATATTTGATCGGTATCTATCTCATGAAAAATAGTTATTTACTAAAATAATGATATCATTAAACAAACAACATTAGCTTCGAAGCTAAGATACCAATTGAACAAAGTGCTTTGTTTATTAGTTGGTCATTTCATAAGGAATATCTGATATCTTTTCCATCAACATTGGTAAAGTATTAGATCCACCATACTGATTTTATCATTTGTTTTAACCCAAATAAATTCATTTATAGCAATAAAAGTTTCGGGTGAAATTAACTGAAACTAAGCTCAAAGTCTTACATTATTCCTATGTACAACATAGTTTAAAAAAAACAAAATCGAAGAGAAAATTTTGCAAAAAATTTCCCGGAGTAGAAAAAATGACAAAAATACACCATAGGCTGGGATCAATTCTACACATCCACGAGGGTCTGTAAGATGGTTAAACGTGTCGTAAGGCTTAGTTATGAACTACTTTGAGCTGTAACAGTCATTACAAGACTATTCGTGGACGTTAAGACTATACGTGTTCCTTACCGGGTAACGTGTCGCGTGTAGGGGTATACGCGGGTTACTGATGCCTATCATATCCTCTTGATGGAGCTTGACACTGCAATAAAAGTACTGCATTACATTTTTTTAATGAAAATAAATTACTTCCATAGCCATTGGCACCGGTGACAGAGCCAGTAGTGAAGATTTTGATCGGCCAGTCATGACCGAACGAGCGGTGGGAATCGAATTGTTTTCTGCCTCTATATACCTAATTATAGTGATGCAGCAGCATTGAAGAAGGTCAAAGGAAGGCTATGTACACTACAGGAGTAATCAAACAGACTCTGCCATCCTGAAATAGTGTATAAAAACTTTTTTTCATCATATTTTCTACTTAAACTAGCTGTAACTCCTTTCGTTTTACTCGTATTGAGTTTTCAATCAATGCTTCAAAATCTGCACCTTTTTCCGATCCTTATGGCATGTAACAAGTACTGGTAAACACAATATTAAGAAAATATATATTACGTCCTCACGTAAATTAGGTAGATTATAAAGAACGAAAAAAGAAACTAGACGCAGGATTGGAATGGGATAGGGTTTAAAAAAAGGAGAAAAATATTTATGATTTCACAACATAACTCTTTGTTATATTTGATCGGTATCTATCTCATGAAAAATAGTTATTTACTAAAATAATGATATCATTAAACAAACAACATTAGCTTCGAAGCTAAGATACCAATTGAACAAAGTGCTTTGTTTATTAGTTGGTCATTTCATAAGGAATATCTGATATCTTTTCCATCAACATTGGTAAAGTATTAGATCCACCATACTGATTTTATCATTTGTTTTAACCCAAATAAATTCATTTATAGCAATAAAAGTTTCGGGTGAAATTAACTGAAACTAAGCTCAAAGTCTTACATTATTCCTATGTACAACATAGTTTAAAAAAAACAAAATCGAAGAGAAAATTTTGCAAAAAATTTCCCGGAGTAGAAAAAATGACAAAAATACACCATAGGCTGGGATCAATTCTACACATCCACGAGGGTCTGTAAGATGGTTAAACGTGTCGTAAGGCTTAGTTATGAACTACTTTGAGCTGTAACAGTCATTACAAGACTATTCGTGGACGTTAAGACTATACGTGTTCCTTACCGGGTAACGTGTCGCGTGTAGGGGTATACGCGGGTTACTGATGCCTATCATATCCTCTTGATGGAGCTTGACACTGCAATAAAAGTACTGCATTACATTTTTTTAATGAAAATAAATTACTTCCATAGCCATTGGCACCGGTGACAGAGCCAGTAGTGAAGATTTTGATCGGCCAGTCATGACCGAACGAGCGGTGGGAATCGAATTGTTTTCTGCCTCTATATACCTAATTATAGTGATGCAGCAGCATTGAAGAAGGTCAAAGGAAGGCTATGTACACTACAGGAGTAATCAAACAGACTCTGCCATCCTGAAATAGTGTATAAAAACTTTTTTTCATCATATTTTCTACTTAAACTAGCTGTAACTCCTTTCGTTTTACTCGTATTGAGTTTTCAATCAATGCTTCAAAATCTGCACCTTTTTCCGATCCTTATGGCATGTAACAAGTACTGGTAAACACAATATTAAGAAAATATATATTACGTCCTCACGTAAATTAGGTAGATTATAAAGAACGAAAAAAGAAACTAGACGCAGGATTGGAATGGGATAGGGTTTAAAAAAAGGAGAAAAATATTTATGATTTCACAACATAACTCTTTGTTATATTTGATCGGTATCTATCTCATGAAAAATAGTTATTTACTAAAATAATGATATCATTAAACAAACAACATTAGCTTCGAAGCTAAGATACCAATTGAACAAAGTGCTTTGTTTATTAGTTGGTCATTTCATAAGGAATATCTGATATCTTTTCCATCAACATTGGTAAAGTATTAGATCCACCATACTGATTTTATCATTTGTTTTAACCCAAATAAATTCATTTATAGCAATAAAAGTTTCGGGTGAAATTAACTGAAACTAAGCTCAAAGTCTTACATTATTCCTATGTACAACATAGTTTAAAAAAAACAAAATCGAAGAGAAAATTTTGCAAAAAATTTCCCGGAGTAGAAAAAATGACAAAAATACACCATAGGCTGGGATCAATTCTACACATCCACGAGGGTCTGTAAGATGGTTAAACGTGTCGTAAGGCTTAGTTATGAACTACTTTGAGCTGTAACAGTCATTACAAGACTATTCGTGGACGTTAAGACTATACGTGTTCCTTACCGGGTAACGTGTCGCGTGTAGGGGTATACGCGGGTTACTGATGCCTATCATATCCTCTTGATGGAGCTTGACACTGCAATAAAAGTACTGCATTACATTTTTTTAATGAAAATAAATTACTTCCATAGCCATTGGCACCGGTGACAGAGCCAGTAGTGAAGATTTTGATCGGCCAGTCATGACCGAACGAGCGGTGGGAATCGAATTGTTTTCTGCCTCTATATACCTAATTATAGTGATGCAGCAGCATTGAAGAAGGTCAAAGGAAGGCTATGTACACTACAGGAGTAATCAAACAGACTCTGCCATCCTGAAATAGTGTATAAAAACTTTTTTTCATCATATTTTCTACTTAAACTAGCTGTAACTCCTTTCGTTTTACTCGTATTGAGTTTTCAATCAATGCTTCAAAATCTGCACCTTTTTCCGATCCTTATGGCATGTAACAAGTACTGGTAAACACAATATTAAGAAAATATATATTACGTCCTCACGTAAATTAGGTAGATTATAAAGAACGAAAAAAGAAACTAGACGCAGGATTGGAATGGGATAGGGTTTAAAAAAAGGAGAAAAATATTTATGATTTCACAACATAACTCTTTGTTATATTTGATCGGTATCTATCTCATGAAAAATAGTTATTTACTAAAATAATGATATCATTAAACAAACAACATTAGCTTCGAAGCTAAGATACCAATTGAACAAAGTGCTTTGTTTATTAGTTGGTCATTTCATAAGGAATATCTGATATCTTTTCCATCAACATTGGTAAAGTATTAGATCCACCATACTGATTTTATCATTTGTTTTAACCCAAATAAATTCATTTATAGCAATAAAAGTTTCGGGTGAAATTAACTGAAACTAAGCTCAAAGTCTTACATTATTCCTATGTACAACATAGTTTAAAAAAAACAAAATCGAAGAGAAAATTTTGCAAAAAATTTCCCGGAGTAGAAAAAATGACAAAAATACACCATAGGCTGGGATCAATTCTACACATCCACGAGGGTCTGTAAGATGGTTAAACGTGTCGTAAGGCTTAGTTATGAACTACTTTGAGCTGTAACAGTCATTACAAGACTATTCGTGGACGTTAAGACTATACGTGTTCCTTACCGGGTAACGTGTCGCGTGTAGGGGTATACGCGGGTTACTGATGCCTATCATATCCTCTTGATGGAGCTTGACACTGCAATAAAAGTACTGCATTACATTTTTTTAATGAAAATAAATTACTTCCATAGCCATTGGCACCGGTGACAGAGCCAGTAGTGAAGATTTTGATCGGCCAGTCATGACCGAACGAGCGGTGGGAATCGAATTGTTTTCTGCCTCTATATACCTAATTATAGTGATGCAGCAGCATTGAAGAAGGTCAAAGGAAGGCTATGTACACTACAGGAGTAATCAAACAGACTCTGCCATCCTGAAATAGTGTATAAAAACTTTTTTTCATCATATTTTCTACTTAAACTAGCTGTAACTCCTTTCGTTTTACTCGTATTGAGTTTTCAATCAATGCTTCAAAATCTGCACCTTTTTCCGATCCTTATGGCATGTAACAAGTACTGGTAAACACAATATTAAGAAAATATATATTACGTCCTCACGTAAATTAGGTAGATTATAAAGAACGAAAAAAGAAACTAGACGCAGGATTGGAATGGGATAGGGTTTAAAAAAAGGAGAAAAATATTTATGATTTCACAACATAACTCTTTGTTATATTTGATCGGTATCTATCTCATGAAAAATAGTTATTTACTAAAATAATGATATCATTAAACAAACAACATTAGCTTCGAAGCTAAGATACCAATTGAACAAAGTGCTTTGTTTATTAGTTGGTCATTTCATAAGGAATATCTGATATCTTTTCCATCAACATTGGTAAAGTATTAGATCCACCATACTGATTTTATCATTTGTTTTAACCCAAATAAATTCATTTATAGCAATAAAAGTTTCGGGTGAAATTAACTGAAACTAAGCTCAAAGTCTTACATTATTCCTATGTACAACATAGTTTAAAAAAAACAAAATCGAAGAGAAAATTTTGCAAAAAATTTCCCGGAGTAGAAAAAATGACAAAAATACACCATAGGCTGGGATCAATTCTACACATCCACGAGGGTCTGTAAGATGGTTAAACGTGTCGTAAGGCTTAGTTATGAACTACTTTGAGCTGTAACAGTCATTACAAGACTATTCGTGGACGTTAAGACTATACGTGTTCCTTACCGGGTAACGTGTCGCGTGTAGGGGTATACGCGGGTTACTGATGCCTATCATATCCTCTTGATGGAGCTTGACACTGCAATAAAAGTACTGCATTACATTTTTTTAATGAAAATAAATTACTTCCATAGCCATTGGCACCGGTGACAGAGCCAGTAGTGAAGATTTTGATCGGCCAGTCATGACCGAACGAGCGGTGGGAATCGAATTGTTTTCTGCCTCTATATACCTAATTATAGTGATGCAGCAGCATTGAAGAAGGTCAAAGGAAGGCTATGTACACTACAGGAGTAATCAAACAGACTCTGCCATCCTGAAATAGTGTATAAAAACTTTTTTTCATCATATTTTCTACTTAAACTAGCTGTAACTCCTTTCGTTTTACTCGTATTGAGTTTTCAATCAATGCTTCAAAATCTGCACCTTTTTCCGATCCTTATGGCATGTAACAAGTACTGGTAAACACAATATTAAGAAAATATATATTACGTCCTCACGTAAATTAGGTAGATTATAAAGAACGAAAAAAGAAACTAGACGCAGGATTGGAATGGGATAGGGTTTAAAAAAAGGAGAAAAATATTTATGATTTCACAACATAACTCTTTGTTATATTTGATCGGTATCTATCTCATGAAAAATAGTTATTTACTAAAATAATGATATCATTAAACAAACAACATTAGCTTCGAAGCTAAGATACCAATTGAACAAAGTGCTTTGTTTATTAGTTGGTCATTTCATAAGGAATATCTGATATCTTTTCCATCAACATTGGTAAAGTATTAGATCCACCATACTGATTTTATCATTTGTTTTAACCCAAATAAATTCATTTATAGCAATAAAAGTTTCGGGTGAAATTAACTGAAACTAAGCTCAAAGTCTTACATTATTCCTATGTACAACATAGTTTAAAAAAAACAAAATCGAAGAGAAAATTTTGCAAAAAATTTCCCGGAGTAGAAAAAATGACAAAAATACACCATAGGCTGGGATCAATTCTACACATCCACGAGGGTCTGTAAGATGGTTAAACGTGTCGTAAGGCTTAGTTATGAACTACTTTGAGCTGTAACAGTCATTACAAGACTATTCGTGGACGTTAAGACTATACGTGTTCCTTACCGGGTAACGTGTCGCGTGTAGGGGTATACGCGGGTTACTGATGCCTATCATATCCTCTTGATGGAGCTTGACACTGCAATAAAAGTACTGCATTACATTTTTTTAATGAAAATAAATTACTTCCATAGCCATTGGCACCGGTGACAGAGCCAGTAGTGAAGATTTTGATCGGCCAGTCATGACCGAACGAGCGGTGGGAATCGAATTGTTTTCTGCCTCTATATACCTAATTATAGTGATGCAGCAGCATTGAAGAAGGTCAAAGGAAGGCTATGTACACTACAGGAGTAATCAAACAGACTCTGCCATCCTGAAATAGTGTATAAAAACTTTTTTTCATCATATTTTCTACTTAAACTAGCTGTAACTCCTTTCGTTTTACTCGTATTGAGTTTTCAATCAATGCTTCAAAATCTGCACCTTTTTCCGATCCTTATGGCATGTAACAAGTACTGGTAAACACAATATTAAGAAAATATATATTACGTCCTCACGTAAATTAGGTAGATTATAAAGAACGAAAAAAGAAACTAGACGCAGGATTGGAATGGGATAGGGTTTAAAAAAAGGAGAAAAATATTTATGATTTCACAACATAACTCTTTGTTATATTTGATCGGTATCTATCTCATGAAAAATAGTTATTTACTAAAATAATGATATCATTAAACAAACAACATTAGCTTCGAAGCTAAGATACCAATTGAACAAAGTGCTTTGTTTATTAGTTGGTCATTTCATAAGGAATATCTGATATCTTTTCCATCAACATTGGTAAAGTATTAGATCCACCATACTGATTTTATCATTTGTTTTAACCCAAATAAATTCATTTATAGCAATAAAAGTTTCGGGTGAAATTAACTGAAACTAAGCTCAAAGTCTTACATTATTCCTATGTACAACATAGTTTAAAAAAAACAAAATCGAAGAGAAAATTTTGCAAAAAATTTCCCGGAGTAGAAAAAATGACAAAAATACACCATAGGCTGGGATCAATTCTACACATCCACGAGGGTCTGTAAGATGGTTAAACGTGTCGTAAGGCTTAGTTATGAACTACTTTGAGCTGTAACAGTCATTACAAGACTATTCGTGGACGTTAAGACTATACGTGTTCCTTACCGGGTAACGTGTCGCGTGTAGGGGTATACGCGGGTTACTGATGCCTATCATATCCTCTTGATGGAGCTTGACACTGCAATAAAAGTACTGCATTACATTTTTTTAATGAAAATAAATTACTTCCATAGCCATTGGCACCGGTGACAGAGCCAGTAGTGAAGATTTTGATCGGCCAGTCATGACCGAACGAGCGGTGGGAATCGAATTGTTTTCTGCCTCTATATACCTAATTATAGTGATGCAGCAGCATTGAAGAAGGTCAAAGGAAGGCTATGTACACTACAGGAGTAATCAAACAGACTCTGCCATCCTGAAATAGTGTATAAAAACTTTTTTTCATCATATTTTCTACTTAAACTAGCTGTAACTCCTTTCGTTTTACTCGTATTGAGTTTTCAATCAATGCTTCAAAATCTGCACCTTTTTCCGATCCTTATGGCATGTAACAAGTACTGGTAAACACAATATTAAGAAAATATATATTACGTCCTCACGTAAATTAGGTAGATTATAAAGAACGAAAAAAGAAACTAGACGCAGGATTGGAATGGGATAGGGTTTAAAAAAAGGAGAAAAATATTTATGATTTCACAACATAACTCTTTGTTATATTTGATCGGTATCTATCTCATGAAAAATAGTTATTTACTAAAATAATGATATCATTAAACAAACAACATTAGCTTCGAAGCTAAGATACCAATTGAACAAAGTGCTTTGTTTATTAGTTGGTCATTTCATAAGGAATATCTGATATCTTTTCCATCAACATTGGTAAAGTATTAGATCCACCATACTGATTTTATCATTTGTTTTAACCCAAATAAATTCATTTATAGCAATAAAAGTTTCGGGTGAAATTAACTGAAACTAAGCTCAAAGTCTTACATTATTCCTATGTACAACATAGTTTAAAAAAAACAAAATCGAAGAGAAAATTTTGCAAAAAATTTCCCGGAGTAGAAAAAATGACAAAAATACACCATAGGCTGGGATCAATTCTACACATCCACGAGGGTCTGTAAGATGGTTAAACGTGTCGTAAGGCTTAGTTATGAACTACTTTGAGCTGTAACAGTCATTACAAGACTATTCGTGGACGTTAAGACTATACGTGTTCCTTACCGGGTAACGTGTCGCGTGTAGGGGTATACGCGGGTTACTGATGCCTATCATATCCTCTTGATGGAGCTTGACACTGCAATAAAAGTACTGCATTACATTTTTTTAATGAAAATAAATTACTTCCATAGCCATTGGCACCGGTGACAGAGCCAGTAGTGAAGATTTTGATCGGCCAGTCATGACCGAACGAGCGGTGGGAATCGAATTGTTTTCTGCCTCTATATACCTAATTATAGTGATGCAGCAGCATTGAAGAAGGTCAAAGGAAGGCTATGTACACTACAGGAGTAATCAAACAGACTCTGCCATCCTGAAATAGTGTATAAAAACTTTTTTTCATCATATTTTCTACTTAAACTAGCTGTAACTCCTTTCGTTTTACTCGTATTGAGTTTTCAATCAATGCTTCAAAATCTGCACCTTTTTCCGATCCTTATGGCATGTAACAAGTACTGGTAAACACAATATTAAGAAAATATATATTACGTCCTCACGTAAATTAGGTAGATTATAAAGAACGAAAAAAGAAACTAGACGCAGGATTGGAATGGGATAGGGTTTAAAAAAAGGAGAAAAATATTTATGATTTCACAACATAACTCTTTGTTATATTTGATCGGTATCTATCTCATGAAAAATAGTTATTTACTAAAATAATGATATCATTAAACAAACAACATTAGCTTCGAAGCTAAGATACCAATTGAACAAAGTGCTTTGTTTATTAGTTGGTCATTTCATAAGGAATATCTGATATCTTTTCCATCAACATTGGTAAAGTATTAGATCCACCATACTGATTTTATCATTTGTTTTAACCCAAATAAATTCATTTATAGCAATAAAAGTTTCGGGTGAAATTAACTGAAACTAAGCTCAAAGTCTTACATTATTCCTATGTACAACATAGTTTAAAAAAAACAAAATCGAAGAGAAAATTTTGCAAAAAATTTCCCGGAGTAGAAAAAATGACAAAAATACACCATAGGCTGGGATCAATTCTACACATCCACGAGGGTCTGTAAGATGGTTAAACGTGTCGTAAGGCTTAGTTATGAACTACTTTGAGCTGTAACAGTCATTACAAGACTATTCGTGGACGTTAAGACTATACGTGTTCCTTACCGGGTAACGTGTCGCGTGTAGGGGTATACGCGGGTTACTGATGCCTATCATATCCTCTTGATGGAGCTTGACACTGCAATAAAAGTACTGCATTACATTTTTTTAATGAAAATAAATTACTTCCATAGCCATTGGCACCGGTGACAGAGCCAGTAGTGAAGATTTTGATCGGCCAGTCATGACCGAACGAGCGGTGGGAATCGAATTGTTTTCTGCCTCTATATACCTAATTATAGTGATGCAGCAGCATTGAAGAAGGTCAAAGGAAGGCTATGTACACTACAGGAGTAATCAAACAGACTCTGCCATCCTGAAATAGTGTATAAAAACTTTTTTTCATCATATTTTCTACTTAAACTAGCTGTAACTCCTTTCGTTTTACTCGTATTGAGTTTTCAATCAATGCTTCAAAATCTGCACCTTTTTCCGATCCTTATGGCATGTAACAAGTACTGGTAAACACAATATTAAGAAAATATATATTACGTCCTCACGTAAATTAGGTAGATTATAAAGAACGAAAAAAGAAACTAGACGCAGGATTGGAATGGGATAGGGTTTAAAAAAAGGAGAAAAATATTTATGATTTCACAACATAACTCTTTGTTATATTTGATCGGTATCTATCTCATGAAAAATAGTTATTTACTAAAATAATGATATCATTAAACAAACAACATTAGCTTCGAAGCTAAGATACCAATTGAACAAAGTGCTTTGTTTATTAGTTGGTCATTTCATAAGGAATATCTGATATCTTTTCCATCAACATTGGTAAAGTATTAGATCCACCATACTGATTTTATCATTTGTTTTAACCCAAATAAATTCATTTATAGCAATAAAAGTTTCGGGTGAAATTAACTGAAACTAAGCTCAAAGTCTTACATTATTCCTATGTACAACATAGTTTAAAAAAAACAAAATCGAAGAGAAAATTTTGCAAAAAATTTCCCGGAGTAGAAAAAATGACAAAAATACACCATAGGCTGGGATCAATTCTACACATCCACGAGGGTCTGTAAGATGGTTAAACGTGTCGTAAGGCTTAGTTATGAACTACTTTGAGCTGTAACAGTCATTACAAGACTATTCGTGGACGTTAAGACTATACGTGTTCCTTACCGGGTAACGTGTCGCGTGTAGGGGTATACGCGGGTTACTGATGCCTATCATATCCTCTTGATGGAGCTTGACACTGCAATAAAAGTACTGCATTACATTTTTTTAATGAAAATAAATTACTTCCATAGCCATTGGCACCGGTGACAGAGCCAGTAGTGAAGATTTTGATCGGCCAGTCATGACCGAACGAGCGGTGGGAATCGAATTGTTTTCTGCCTCTATATACCTAATTATAGTGATGCAGCAGCATTGAAGAAGGTCAAAGGAAGGCTATGTACACTACAGGAGTAATCAAACAGACTCTGCCATCCTGAAATAGTGTATAAAAACTTTTTTCATCATATTTTCTACTTAAACTAGCTGTAACTCCTTTCGTTTTACTCGTATTGAGTTTTCAATCAATGCTTCAAAATCTGCACCTTTTTCCGATCCTTATGGCATGTAACAAGTACTGGTAAACACAATATTAAGAAAATATATATTACGTCCTCACGTAAATTAGGTAGATTATAAAGAACGAAAAAAGAAACTAGACGCAGGATTGGAATGGGATAGGGTTTAAAAAAAGGAGAAAAATATTTATGATTTCACAACATAACTCTTTGTTATATTTGATCGGTATCTATCTCATGAAAAATAGTTATTTACTAAAATAATGATATCATTAAACAAACAACATTAGCTTCGAAGCTAAGATACCAATTGAACAAAGTGCTTTGTTTATTAGTTGGTCATTTCATAAGGAATATCTGATATCTTTTCCATCAACATTGGTAAAGTATTAGATCCACCATACTGATTTTATCATTTGTTTTAACCCAAATAAATTCATTTATAGCAATAAAAGTTTCGGGTGAAATTAACTGAAACTAAGCTCAAAGTCTTACATTATTCCTATGTACAACATAGTTTAAAAAAAACAAAATCGAAGAGAAAATTTTGCAAAAAATTTCCCGGAGTAGAAAAAATGACAAAAATACACCATAGGCTGGGATCAATTCTACACATCCACGAGGGTCTGTAAGATGGTTAAACGTGTCGTAAGGCTTAGTTATGAACTACTTTGAGCTGTAACAGTCATTACAAGACTATTCGTGGACGTTAAGACTATACGTGTTCCTTACCGGGTAACGTGTCGCGTGTAGGGGTATACGCGGGTTACTGATGCCTATCATATCCTCTTGATGGAGCTTGACACTGCAATAAAAGTACTGCATTACATTTTTTTAATGAAAATAAATTACTTCCATAGCCATTGGCACCGGTGACAGAGCCAGTAGTGAAGATTTTGATCGGCCAGTCATGACCGAACGAGCGGTGGGAATCGAATTGTTTTCTGCCTCTATATACCTAATTATAGTGATGCAGCAGCATTGAAGAAGGTCAAAGGAAGGCTATGTACACTACAGGAGTAATCAAACAGACTCTGCCATCCTGAAATAGTGTATAAAAACTTTTTTTCATCATATTTTCTACTTAAACTAGCTGTAACTCCTTTCGTTTTACTCGTATTGAGTTTTCAATCAATGCTTCAAAATCTGCACCTTTTTCCGATCCTTATGGCATGTAACAAGTACTGGTAAACACAATATTAAGAAAATATATATTACGTCCTCACGTAAATTAGGTAGATTATAAAGAACGAAAAAAGAAACTAGACGCAGGATTGGAATGGGATAGGGTTTAAAAAAAGGAGAAAAATATTTATGATTTCACAACATAACTCTTTGTTATATTTGATCGGTATCTATCTCATGAAAAATAGTTATTTACTAAAATAATGATATCATTAAACAAACAACATTAGCTTCGAAGCTAAGATACCAATTGAACAAAGTGCTTTGTTTATTAGTTGGTCATTTCATAAGGAATATCTGATATCTTTTCCATCAACATTGGTAAAGTATTAGATCCACCATACTGATTTTATCATTTGTTTTAACCCAAATAAATTCATTTATAGCAATAAAAGTTTCGGGTGAAATTAACTGAAACTAAGCTCAAAGTCTTACATTATTCCTATGTACAACATAGTTTAAAAAAAACAAAATCGAAGAGAAAATTTTGCAAAAAATTTCCCGGAGTAGAAAAAATGACAAAAATACACCATAGGCTGGGATCAATTCTACACATCCACGAGGGTCTGTAAGATGGTTAAACGTGTCGTAAGGCTTAGTTATGAACTACTTTGAGCTGTAACAGTCATTACAAGACTATTCGTGGACGTTAAGACTATACGTGTTCCTTACCGGGTAACGTGTCGCGTGTAGGGGTATACGCGGGTTACTGATGCCTATCATATCCTCTTGATGGAGCTTGACACTGCAATAAAAGTACTGCATTACATTTTTTTAATGAAAATAAATTACTTCCATAGCCATTGGCACCGGTGACAGAGCCAGTAGTGAAGATTTTGATCGGCCAGTCATGACCGAACGAGCGGTGGGAATCGAATTGTTTTCTGCCTCTATATACCTAATTATAGTGATGCAGCAGCATTGAAGAAGGTCAAAGGAAGGCTATGTACACTACAGGAGTAATCAAACAGACTCTGCCATCCTGAAATAGTGTATAAAAACTTTTTTTCATCATATTTTCTACTTAAACTAGCTGTAACTCCTTTCGTTTTACTCGTATTGAGTTTTCAATCAATGCTTCAAAATCTGCACCTTTTTCCGATCCTTATGGCATGTAACAAGTACTGGTAAACACAATATTAAGAAAATATATATTACGTCCTCACGTAAATTAGGTAGATTATAAAGAACGAAAAAAGAAACTAGACGCAGGATTGGAATGGGATAGGGTTTAAAAAAAGGAGAAAAATATTTATGATTTCACAACATAACTCTTTGTTATATTTGATCGGTATCTATCTCATGAAAAATAGTTATTTACTAAAATAATGATATCATTAAACAAACAACATTAGCTTCGAAGCTAAGATACCAATTGAACAAAGTGCTTTGTTTATTAGTTGGTCATTTCATAAGGAATATCTGATATCTTTTCCATCAACATTGGTAAAGTATTAGATCCACCATACTGATTTTATCATTTGTTTTAACCCAAATAAATTCATTTATAGCAATAAAAGTTTCGGGTGAAATTAACTGAAACTAAGCTCAAAGTCTTACATTATTCCTATGTACAACATAGTTTAAAAAAAACAAAATCGAAGAGAAAATTTTGCAAAAAATTTCCCGGAGTAGAAAAAATGACAAAAATACACCATAGGCTGGGATCAATTCTACACATCCACGAGGGTCTGTAAGATGGTTAAACGTGTCGTAAGGCTTAGTTATGAACTACTTTGAGCTGTAACAGTCATTACAAGACTATTCGTGGACGTTAAGACTATACGTGTTCCTTACCGGGTAACGTGTCGCGTGTAGGGGTATACGCGGGTTACTGATGCCTATCATATCCTCTTGATGGAGCTTGACACTGCAATAAAAGTACTGCATTACATTTTTTTAATGAAAATAAATTACTTCCATAGCCATTGGCACCGGTGACAGAGCCAGTAGTGAAGATTTTGATCGGCCAGTCATGACCGAACGAGCGGTGGGAATCGAATTGTTTTCTGCCTCTATATACCTAATTATAGTGATGCAGCAGCATTGAAGAAGGTCAAAGGAAGGCTATGTACACTACAGGAGTAATCAAACAGACTCTGCCATCCTGAAATAGTGTATAAAAACTTTTTTTCATCATATTTTCTACTTAAACTAGCTGTAACTCCTTTCGTTTTACTCGTATTGAGTTTTCAATCAATGCTTCAAAATCTGCACCTTTTTCCGATCCTTATGGCATGTAACAAGTACTGGTAAACACAATATTAAGAAAATATATATTACGTCCTCACGTAAATTAGGTAGATTATAAAGAACGAAAAAAGAAACTAGACGCAGGATTGGAATGGGATAGGGTTTAAAAAAAGGAGAAAAATATTTATGATTTCACAACATAACTCTTTGTTATATTTGATCGGTATCTATCTCATGAAAAATAGTTATTTACTAAAATAATGATATCATTAAACAAACAACATTAGCTTCGAAGCTAAGATACCAATTGAACAAAGTGCTTTGTTTATTAGTTGGTCATTTCATAAGGAATATCTGATATCTTTTCCATCAACATTGGTAAAGTATTAGATCCACCATACTGATTTTATCATTTGTTTTAACCCAAATAAATTCATTTATAGCAATAAAAGTTTCGGGTGAAATTAACTGAAACTAAGCTCAAAGTCTTACATTATTCCTATGTACAACATAGTTTAAAAAAAACAAAATCGAAGAGAAAATTTTGCAAAAAATTTCCCGGAGTAGAAAAAATGACAAAAATACACCATAGGCTGGGATCAATTCTACACATCCACGAGGGTCTGTAAGATGGTTAAACGTGTCGTAAGGCTTAGTTATGAACTACTTTGAGCTGTAACAGTCATTACAAGACTATTCGTGGACGTTAAGACTATACGTGTTCCTTACCGGGTAACGTGTCGCGTGTAGGGGTATACGCGGGTTACTGATGCCTATCATATCCTCTTGATGGAGCTTGACACTGCAATAAAAGTACTGCATTACATTTTTTTAATGAAAATAAATTACTTCCATAGCCATTGGCACCGGTGACAGAGCCAGTAGTGAAGATTTTGATCGGCCAGTCATGACCGAACGAGCGGTGGGAATCGAATTGTTTTCTGCCTCTATATACCTAATTATAGTGATGCAGCAGCATTGAAGAAGGTCAAAGGAAGGCTATGTACACTACAGGAGTAATCAAACAGACTCTGCCATCCTGAAATAGTGTATAAAAACTTTTTTTCATCATATTTTCTACTTAAACTAGCTGTAACTCCTTTCGTTTTACTCGTATTGAGTTTTCAATCAATGCTTCAAAATCTGCACCTTTTTCCGATCCTTATGGCATGTAACAAGTACTGGTAAACACAATATTAAGAAAATATATATTACGTCCTCACGTAAATTAGGTAGATTATAAAGAACGAAAAAAGAAACTAGACGCAGGATTGGAATGGGATAGGGTTTAAAAAAAGGAGAAAAATATTTATGATTTCACAACATAACTCTTTGTTATATTTGATCGGTATCTATCTCATGAAAAATAGTTATTTACTAAAATAATGATATCATTAAACAAACAACATTAGCTTCGAAGCTAAGATACCAATTGAACAAAGTGCTTTGTTTATTAGTTGGTCATTTCATAAGGAATATCTGATATCTTTTCCATCAACATTGGTAAAGTATTAGATCCACCATACTGATTTTATCATTTGTTTTAACCCAAATAAATTCATTTATAGCAATAAAAGTTTCGGGTGAAATTAACTGAAACTAAGCTCAAAGTCTTACATTATTCCTATGTACAACATAGTTTAAAAAAAACAAAATCGAAGAGAAAATTTTGCAAAAAATTTCCCGGAGTAGAAAAAATGACAAAAATACACCATAGGCTGGGATCAATTCTACACATCCACGAGGGTCTGTAAGATGGTTAAACGTGTCGTAAGGCTTAGTTATGAACTACTTTGAGCTGTAACAGTCATTACAAGACTATTCGTGGACGTTAAGACTATACGTGTTCCTTACCGGGTAACGTGTCGCGTGTAGGGGTATACGCGGGTTACTGATGCCTATCATATCCTCTTGATGGAGCTTGACACTGCAATAAAAGTACTGCATTACATTTTTTTAATGAAAATAAATTACTTCCATAGCCATTGGCACCGGTGACAGAGCCAGTAGTGAAGATTTTGATCGGCCAGTCATGACCGAACGAGCGGTGGGAATCGAATTGTTTTCTGCCTCTATATACCTAATTATAGTGATGCAGCAGCATTGAAGAAGGTCAAAGGAAGGCTATGTACACTACAGGAGTAATCAAACAGACTCTGCCATCCTGAAATAGTGTATAAAAACTTTTTTTCATCATATTTTCTACTTAAACTAGCTGTAACTCCTTTCGTTTTACTCGTATTGAGTTTTCAATCAATGCTTCAAAATCTGCACCTTTTTCCGATCCTTATGGCATGTAACAAGTACTGGTAAACACAATATTAAGAAAATATATATTACGTCCTCACGTAAATTAGGTAGATTATAAAGAACGAAAAAAGAAACTAGACGCAGGATTGGAATGGGATAGGGTTTAAAAAAAGGAGAAAAATATTTATGATTTCACAACATAACTCTTTGTTATATTTGATCGGTATCTATCTCATGAAAAATAGTTATTTACTAAAATAATGATATCATTAAACAAACAACATTAGCTTCGAAGCTAAGATACCAATTGAACAAAGTGCTTTGTTTATTAGTTGGTCATTTCATAAGGAATATCTGATATCTTTTCCATCAACATTGGTAAAGTATTAGATCCACCATACTGATTTTATCATTTGTTTTAACCCAAATAAATTCATTTATAGCAATAAAAGTTTCGGGTGAAATTAACTGAAACTAAGCTCAAAGTCTTACATTATTCCTATGTACAACATAGTTTAAAAAAAACAAAATCGAAGAGAAAATTTTGCAAAAAATTTCCCGGAGTAGAAAAAATGACAAAAATACACCATAGGCTGGGATCAATTCTACACATCCACGAGGGTCTGTAAGATGGTTAAACGTGTCGTAAGGCTTAGTTATGAACTACTTTGAGCTGTAACAGTCATTACAAGACTATTCGTGGACGTTAAGACTATACGTGTTCCTTACCGGGTAACGTGTCGCGTGTAGGGGTATACGCGGGTTACTGATGCCTATCATATCCTCTTGATGGAGCTTGACACTGCAATAAAAGTACTGCATTACATTTTTTTAATGAAAATAAATTACTTCCATAGCCATTGGCACCGGTGACAGAGCCAGTAGTGAAGATTTTGATCGGCCAGTCATGACCGAACGAGCGGTGGGAATCGAATTGTTTTCTGCCTCTATATACCTAATTATAGTGATGCAGCAGCATTGAAGAAGGTCAAAGGAAGGCTATGTACACTACAGGAGTAATCAAACAGACTCTGCCATCCTGAAATAGTGTATAAAAACTTTTTTTCATCATATTTTCTACTTAAACTAGCTGTAACTCCTTTCGTTTTACTCGTATTGAGTTTTCAATCAATGCTTCAAAATCTGCACCTTTTTCCGATCCTTATGGCATGTAACAAGTACTGGTAAACACAATATTAAGAAAATATATATTACGTCCTCACGTAAATTAGGTAGATTATAAAGAACGAAAAAAGAAACTAGACGCAGGATTGGAATGGGATAGGGTTTAAAAAAAGGAGAAAAATATTTATGATTTCACAACATAACTCTTTGTTATATTTGATCGGTATCTATCTCATGAAAAATAGTTATTTACTAAAATAATGATATCATTAAACAAACAACATTAGCTTCGAAGCTAAGATACCAATTGAACAAAGTGCTTTGTTTATTAGTTGGTCATTTCATAAGGAATATCTGATATCTTTTCCATCAACATTGGTAAAGTATTAGATCCACCATACTGATTTTATCATTTGTTTTAACCCAAATAAATTCATTTATAGCAATAAAAGTTTCGGGTGAAATTAACTGAAACTAAGCTCAAAGTCTTACATTATTCCTATGTACAACATAGTTTAAAAAAAACAAAATCGAAGAGAAAATTTTGCAAAAAATTTCCCGGAGTAGAAAAAATGACAAAAATACACCATAGGCTGGGATCAATTCTACACATCCACGAGGGTCTGTAAGATGGTTAAACGTGTCGTAAGGCTTAGTTATGAACTACTTTGAGCTGTAACAGTCATTACAAGACTATTCGTGGACGTTAAGACTATACGTGTTCCTTACCGGGTAACGTGTCGCGTGTAGGGGTATACGCGGGTTACTGATGCCTATCATATCCTCTTGATGGAGCTTGACACTGCAATAAAAGTACTGCATTACATTTTTTTAATGAAAATAAATTACTTCCATAGCCATTGGCACCGGTGACAGAGCCAGTAGTGAAGATTTTGATCGGCCAGTCATGACCGAACGAGCGGTGGGAATCGAATTGTTTTCTGCCTCTATATACCTAATTATAGTGATGCAGCAGCATTGAAGAAGGTCAAAGGAAGGCTATGTACACTACAGGAGTAATCAAACAGACTCTGCCATCCTGAAATAGTGTATAAAAACTTTTTTTCATCATATTTTCTACTTAAACTAGCTGTAACTCCTTTCGTTTTACTCGTATTGAGTTTTCAATCAATGCTTCAAAATCTGCACCTTTTTCCGATCCTTATGGCATGTAACAAGTACTGGTAAACACAATATTAAGAAAATATATATTACGTCCTCACGTAAATTAGGTAGATTATAAAGAACGAAAAAAGAAACTAGACGCAGGATTGGAATGGGATAGGGTTTAAAAAAAGGAGAAAAATATTTATGATTTCACAACATAACTCTTTGTTATATTTGATCGGTATCTATCTCATGAAAAATAGTTATTTACTAAAATAATGATATCATTAAACAAACAACATTAGCTTCGAAGCTAAGATACCAATTGAACAAAGTGCTTTGTTTATTAGTTGGTCATTTCATAAGGAATATCTGATATCTTTTCCATCAACATTGGTAAAGTATTAGATCCACCATACTGATTTTATCATTTGTTTTAACCCAAATAAATTCATTTATAGCAATAAAAGTTTCGGGTGAAATTAACTGAAACTAAGCTCAAAGTCTTACATTATTCCTATGTACAACATAGTTTAAAAAAAACAAAATCGAAGAGAAAATTTTGCAAAAAATTTCCCGGAGTAGAAAAAATGACAAAAATACACCATAGGCTGGGATCAATTCTACACATCCACGAGGGTCTGTAAGATGGTTAAACGTGTCGTAAGGCTTAGTTATGAACTACTTTGAGCTGTAACAGTCATTACAAGACTATTCGTGGACGTTAAGACTATACGTGTTCCTTACCGGGTAACGTGTCGCGTGTAGGGGTATACGCGGGTTACTGATGCCTATCATATCCTCTTGATGGAGCTTGACACTGCAATAAAAGTACTGCATTACATTTTTTTAATGAAAATAAATTACTTCCATAGCCATTGGCACCGGTGACAGAGCCAGTAGTGAAGATTTTGATCGGCCAGTCATGACCGAACGAGCGGTGGGAATCGAATTGTTTTCTGCCTCTATATACCTAATTATAGTGATGCAGCAGCATTGAAGAAGGTCAAAGGAAGGCTATGTACACTACAGGAGTAATCAAACAGACTCTGCCATCCTGAAATAGTGTATAAAAACTTTTTTTCATCATATTTTCTACTTAAACTAGCTGTAACTCCTTTCGTTTTACTCGTATTGAGTTTTCAATCAATGCTTCAAAATCTGCACCTTTTTCCGATCCTTATGGCATGTAACAAGTACTGGTAAACACAATATTAAGAAAATATATATTACGTCCTCACGTAAATTAGGTAGATTATAAAGAACGAAAAAAGAAACTAGACGCAGGATTGGAATGGGATAGGGTTTAAAAAAAGGAGAAAAATATTTATGATTTCACAACATAACTCTTTGTTATATTTGATCGGTATCTATCTCATGAAAAATAGTTATTTACTAAAATAATGATATCATTAAACAAACAACATTAGCTTCGAAGCTAAGATACCAATTGAACAAAGTGCTTTGTTTATTAGTTGGTCATTTCATAAGGAATATCTGATATCTTTTCCATCAACATTGGTAAAGTATTAGATCCACCATACTGATTTTATCATTTGTTTTAACCCAAATAAATTCATTTATAGCAATAAAAGTTTCGGGTGAAATTAACTGAAACTAAGCTCAAAGTCTTACATTATTCCTATGTACAACATAGTTTAAAAAAAACAAAATCGAAGAGAAAATTTTGCAAAAAATTTCCCGGAGTAGAAAAAATGACAAAAATACACCATAGGCTGGGATCAATTCTACACATCCACGAGGGTCTGTAAGATGGTTAAACGTGTCGTAAGGCTTAGTTATGAACTACTTTGAGCTGTAACAGTCATTACAAGACTATTCGTGGACGTTAAGACTATACGTGTTCCTTACCGGGTAACGTGTCGCGTGTAGGGGTATACGCGGGTTACTGATGCCTATCATATCCTCTTGATGGAGCTTGACACTGCAATAAAAGTACTGCATTACATTTTTTTAATGAAAATAAATTACTTCCATAGCCATTGGCACCGGTGACAGAGCCAGTAGTGAAGATTTTGATCGGCCAGTCATGACCGAACGAGCGGTGGGAATCGAATTGTTTTCTGCCTCTATATACCTAATTATAGTGATGCAGCAGCATTGAAGAAGGTCAAAGGAAGGCTATGTACACTACAGGAGTAATCAAACAGACTCTGCCATCCTGAAATAGTGTATAAAAACTTTTTTTCATCATATTTTCTACTTAAACTAGCTGTAACTCCTTTCGTTTTACTCGTATTGAGTTTTCAATCAATGCTTCAAAATCTGCACCTTTTTCCGATCCTTATGGCATGTAACAAGTACTGGTAAACACAATATTAAGAAAATATATATTACGTCCTCACGTAAATTAGGTAGATTATAAAGAACGAAAAAAGAAACTAGACGCAGGATTGGAATGGGATAGGGTTTAAAAAAAGGAGAAAAATATTTATGATTTCACAACATAACTCTTTGTTATATTTGATCGGTATCTATCTCATGAAAAATAGTTATTTACTAAAATAATGATATCATTAAACAAACAACATTAGCTTCGAAGCTAAGATACCAATTGAACAAAGTGCTTTGTTTATTAGTTGGTCATTTCATAAGGAATATCTGATATCTTTTCCATCAACATTGGTAAAGTATTAGATCCACCATACTGATTTTATCATTTGTTTTAACCCAAATAAATTCATTTATAGCAATAAAAGTTTCGGGTGAAATTAACTGAAACTAAGCTCAAAGTCTTACATTATTCCTATGTACAACATAGTTTAAAAAAAACAAAATCGAAGAGAAAATTTTGCAAAAAATTTCCCGGAGTAGAAAAAATGACAAAAATACACCATAGGCTGGGATCAATTCTACACATCCACGAGGGTCTGTAAGATGGTTAAACGTGTCGTAAGGCTTAGTTATGAACTACTTTGAGCTGTAACAGTCATTACAAGACTATTCGTGGACGTTAAGACTATACGTGTTCCTTACCGGGTAACGTGTCGCGTGTAGGGGTATACGCGGGTTACTGATGCCTATCATATCCTCTTGATGGAGCTTGACACTGCAATAAAAGTACTGCATTACATTTTTTTAATGAAAATAAATTACTTCCATAGCCATTGGCACCGGTGACAGAGCCAGTAGTGAAGATTTTGATCGGCCAGTCATGACCGAACGAGCGGTGGGAATCGAATTGTTTTCTGCCTCTATATACCTAATTATAGTGATGCAGCAGCATTGAAGAAGGTCAAAGGAAGGCTATGTACACTACAGGAGTAATCAAACAGACTCTGCCATCCTGAAATAGTGTATAAAAACTTTTTTTCATCATATTTTCTACTTAAACTAGCTGTAACTCCTTTCGTTTTACTCGTATTGAGTTTTCAATCAATGCTTCAAAATCTGCACCTTTTTCCGATCCTTATGGCATGTAACAAGTACTGGTAAACACAATATTAAGAAAATATATATTACGTCCTCACGTAAATTAGGTAGATTATAAAGAACGAAAAAAGAAACTAGACGCAGGATTGGAATGGGATAGGGTTTAAAAAAAGGAGAAAAATATTTATGATTTCACAACATAACTCTTTGTTATATTTGATCGGTATCTATCTCATGAAAAATAGTTATTTACTAAAATAATGATATCATTAAACAAACAACATTAGCTTCGAAGCTAAGATACCAATTGAACAAAGTGCTTTGTTTATTAGTTGGTCATTTCATAAGGAATATCTGATATCTTTTCCATCAACATTGGTAAAGTATTAGATCCACCATACTGATTTTATCATTTGTTTTAACCCAAATAAATTCATTTATAGCAATAAAAGTTTCGGGTGAAATTAACTGAAACTAAGCTCAAAGTCTTACATTATTCCTATGTACAACATAGTTTAAAAAAAACAAAATCGAAGAGAAAATTTTGCAAAAAATTTCCCGGAGTAGAAAAAATGACAAAAATACACCATAGGCTGGGATCAATTCTACACATCCACGAGGGTCTGTAAGATGGTTAAACGTGTCGTAAGGCTTAGTTATGAACTACTTTGAGCTGTAACAGTCATTACAAGACTATTCGTGGACGTTAAGACTATACGTGTTCCTTACCGGGTAACGTGTCGCGTGTAGGGGTATACGCGGGTTACTGATGCCTATCATATCCTCTTGATGGAGCTTGACACTGCAATAAAAGTACTGCATTACATTTTTTTAATGAAAATAAATTACTTCCATAGCCATTGGCACCGGTGACAGAGCCAGTAGTGAAGATTTTGATCGGCCAGTCATGACCGAACGAGCGGTGGGAATCGAATTGTTTTCTGCCTCTATATACCTAATTATAGTGATGCAGCAGCATTGAAGAAGGTCAAAGGAAGGCTATGTACACTACAGGAGTAATCAAACAGACTCTGCCATCCTGAAATAGTGTATAAAAACTTTTTTTCATCATATTTTCTACTTAAACTAGCTGTAACTCCTTTCGTTTTACTCGTATTGAGTTTTCAATCAATGCTTCAAAATCTGCACCTTTTTCCGATCCTTATGGCATGTAACAAGTACTGGTAAACACAATATTAAGAAAATATATATTACGTCCTCACGTAAATTAGGTAGATTATAAAGAACGAAAAAAGAAACTAGACGCAGGATTGGAATGGGATAGGGTTTAAAAAAAGGAGAAAAATATTTATGATTTCACAACATAACTCTTTGTTATATTTGATCGGTATCTATCTCATGAAAAATAGTTATTTACTAAAATAATGATATCATTAAACAAACAACATTAGCTTCGAAGCTAAGATACCAATTGAACAAAGTGCTTTGTTTATTAGTTGGTCATTTCATAAGGAATATCTGATATCTTTTCCATCAACATTGGTAAAGTATTAGATCCACCATACTGATTTTATCATTTGTTTTAACCCAAATAAATTCATTTATAGCAATAAAAGTTTCGGGTGAAATTAACTGAAACTAAGCTCAAAGTCTTACATTATTCCTATGTACAACATAGTTTAAAAAAAACAAAATCGAAGAGAAAATTTTGCAAAAAATTTCCCGGAGTAGAAAAAATGACAAAAATACACCATAGGCTGGGATCAATTCTACACATCCACGAGGGTCTGTAAGATGGTTAAACGTGTCGTAAGGCTTAGTTATGAACTACTTTGAGCTGTAACAGTCATTACAAGACTATTCGTGGACGTTAAGACTATACGTGTTCCTTACCGGGTAACGTGTCGCGTGTAGGGGTATACGCGGGTTACTGATGCCTATCATATCCTCTTGATGGAGCTTGACACTGCAATAAAAGTACTGCATTACATTTTTTTAATGAAAATAAATTACTTCCATAGCCATTGGCACCGGTGACAGAGCCAGTAGTGAAGATTTTGATCGGCCAGTCATGACCGAACGAGCGGTGGGAATCGAATTGTTTTCTGCCTCTATATACCTAATTATAGTGATGCAGCAGCATTGAAGAAGGTCAAAGGAAGGCTATGTACACTACAGGAGTAATCAAACAGACTCTGCCATCCTGAAATAGTGTATAAAAACTTTTTTTCATCATATTTTCTACTTAAACTAGCTGTAACTCCTTTCGTTTTACTCGTATTGAGTTTTCAATCAATGCTTCAAAATCTGCACCTTTTTCCGATCCTTATGGCATGTAACAAGTACTGGTAAACACAATATTAAGAAAATATATATTACGTCCTCACGTAAATTAGGTAGATTATAAAGAACGAAAAAAGAAACTAGACGCAGGATTGGAATGGGATAGGGTTTAAAAAAAGGAGAAAAATATTTATGATTTCACAACATAACTCTTTGTTATATTTGATCGGTATCTATCTCATGAAAAATAGTTATTTACTAAAATAATGATATCATTAAACAAACAACATTAGCTTCGAAGCTAAGATACCAATTGAACAAAGTGCTTTGTTTATTAGTTGGTCATTTCATAAGGAATATCTGATATCTTTTCCATCAACATTGGTAAAGTATTAGATCCACCATACTGATTTTATCATTTGTTTTAACCCAAATAAATTCATTTATAGCAATAAAAGTTTCGGGTGAAATTAACTGAAACTAAGCTCAAAGTCTTACATTATTCCTATGTACAACATAGTTTAAAAAAAACAAAATCGAAGAGAAAATTTTGCAAAAAATTTCCCGGAGTAGAAAAAATGACAAAAATACACCATAGGCTGGGATCAATTCTACACATCCACGAGGGTCTGTAAGATGGTTAAACGTGTCGTAAGGCTTAGTTATGAACTACTTTGAGCTGTAACAGTCATTACAAGACTATTCGTGGACGTTAAGACTATACGTGTTCCTTACCGGGTAACGTGTCGCGTGTAGGGGTATACGCGGGTTACTGATGCCTATCATATCCTCTTGATGGAGCTTGACACTGCAATAAAAGTACTGCATTACATTTTTTTAATGAAAATAAATTACTTCCATAGCCATTGGCACCGGTGACAGAGCCAGTAGTGAAGATTTTGATCGGCCAGTCATGACCGAACGAGCGGTGGGAATCGAATTGTTTTCTGCCTCTATATACCTAATTATAGTGATGCAGCAGCATTGAAGAAGGTCAAAGGAAGGCTATGTACACTACAGGAGTAATCAAACAGACTCTGCCATCCTGAAATAGTGTATAAAAACTTTTTTTCATCATATTTTCTACTTAAACTAGCTGTAACTCCTTTCGTTTTACTCGTATTGAGTTTTCAATCAATGCTTCAAAATCTGCACCTTTTTCCGATCCTTATGGCATGTAACAAGTACTGGTAAACACAATATTAAGAAAATATATATTACGTCCTCACGTAAATTAGGTAGATTATAAAGAACGAAAAAAGAAACTAGACGCAGGATTGGAATGGGATAGGGTTTAAAAAAAGGAGAAAAATATTTATGATTTCACAACATAACTCTTTGTTATATTTGATCGGTATCTATCTCATGAAAAATAGTTATTTACTAAAATAATGATATCATTAAACAAACAACATTAGCTTCGAAGCTAAGATACCAATTGAACAAAGTGCTTTGTTTATTAGTTGGTCATTTCATAAGGAATATCTGATATCTTTTCCATCAACATTGGTAAAGTATTAGATCCACCATACTGATTTTATCATTTGTTTTAACCCAAATAAATTCATTTATAGCAATAAAAGTTTCGGGTGAAATTAACTGAAACTAAGCTCAAAGTCTTACATTATTCCTATGTACAACATAGTTTAAAAAAAACAAAATCGAAGAGAAAATTTTGCAAAAAATTTCCCGGAGTAGAAAAAATGACAAAAATACACCATAGGCTGGGATCAATTCTACACATCCACGAGGGTCTGTAAGATGGTTAAACGTGTCGTAAGGCTTAGTTATGAACTACTTTGAGCTGTAACAGTCATTACAAGACTATTCGTGGACGTTAAGACTATACGTGTTCCTTACCGGGTAACGTGTCGCGTGTAGGGGTATACGCGGGTTACTGATGCCTATCATATCCTCTTGATGGAGCTTGACACTGCAATAAAAGTACTGCATTACATTTTTTTAATGAAAATAAATTACTTCCATAGCCATTGGCACCGGTGACAGAGCCAGTAGTGAAGATTTTGATCGGCCAGTCATGACCGAACGAGCGGTGGGAATCGAATTGTTTTCTGCCTCTATATACCTAATTATAGTGATGCAGCAGCATTGAAGAAGGTCAAAGGAAGGCTATGTACACTACAGGAGTAATCAAACAGACTCTGCCATCCTGAAATAGTGTATAAAAACTTTTTTTCATCATATTTTCTACTTAAACTAGCTGTAACTCCTTTCGTTTTACTCGTATTGAGTTTTCAATCAATGCTTCAAAATCTGCACCTTTTTCCGATCCTTATGGCATGTAACAAGTACTGGTAAACACAATATTAAGAAAATATATATTACGTCCTCACGTAAATTAGGTAGATTATAAAGAACGAAAAAAGAAACTAGACGCAGGATTGGAATGGGATAGGGTTTAAAAAAAGGAGAAAAATATTTATGATTTCACAACATAACTCTTTGTTATATTTGATCGGTATCTATCTCATGAAAAATAGTTATTTACTAAAATAATGATATCATTAAACAAACAACATTAGCTTCGAAGCTAAGATACCAATTGAACAAAGTGCTTTGTTTATTAGTTGGTCATTTCATAAGGAATATCTGATATCTTTTCCATCAACATTGGTAAAGTATTAGATCCACCATACTGATTTTATCATTTGTTTTAACCCAAATAAATTCATTTATAGCAATAAAAGTTTCGGGTGAAATTAACTGAAACTAAGCTCAAAGTCTTACATTATTCCTATGTACAACATAGTTTAAAAAAAACAAAATCGAAGAGAAAATTTTGCAAAAAATTTCCCGGAGTAGAAAAAATGACAAAAATACACCATAGGCTGGGATCAATTCTACACATCCACGAGGGTCTGTAAGATGGTTAAACGTGTCGTAAGGCTTAGTTATGAACTACTTTGAGCTGTAACAGTCATTACAAGACTATTCGTGGACGTTAAGACTATACGTGTTCCTTACCGGGTAACGTGTCGCGTGTAGGGGTATACGCGGGTTACTGATGCCTATCATATCCTCTTGATGGAGCTTGACACTGCAATAAAAGTACTGCATTACATTTTTTTAATGAAAATAAATTACTTCCATAGCCATTGGCACCGGTGACAGAGCCAGTAGTGAAGATTTTGATCGGCCAGTCATGACCGAACGAGCGGTGGGAATCGAATTGTTTTCTGCCTCTATATACCTAATTATAGTGATGCAGCAGCATTGAAGAAGGTCAAAGGAAGGCTATGTACACTACAGGAGTAATCAAACAGACTCTGCCATCCTGAAATAGTGTATAAAAACTTTTTTTCATCATATTTTCTACTTAAACTAGCTGTAACTCCTTTCGTTTTACTCGTATTGAGTTTTCAATCAATGCTTCAAAATCTGCACCTTTTTCCGATCCTTATGGCATGTAACAAGTACTGGTAAACACAATATTAAGAAAATATATATTACGTCCTCACGTAAATTAGGTAGATTATAAAGAACGAAAAAAGAAACTAGACGCAGGATTGGAATGGGATAGGGTTTAAAAAAAGGAGAAAAATATTTATGATTTCACAACATAACTCTTTGTTATATTTGATCGGTATCTATCTCATGAAAAATAGTTATTTACTAAAATAATGATATCATTAAACAAACAACATTAGCTTCGAAGCTAAGATACCAATTGAACAAAGTGCTTTGTTTATTAGTTGGTCATTTCATAAGGAATATCTGATATCTTTTCCATCAACATTGGTAAAGTATTAGATCCACCATACTGATTTTATCATTTGTTTTAACCCAAATAAATTCATTTATAGCAATAAAAGTTTCGGGTGAAATTAACTGAAACTAAGCTCAAAGTCTTACATTATTCCTATGTACAACATAGTTTAAAAAAAACAAAATCGAAGAGAAAATTTTGCAAAAAATTTCCCGGAGTAGAAAAAATGACAAAAATACACCATAGGCTGGGATCAATTCTACACATCCACGAGGGTCTGTAAGATGGTTAAACGTGTCGTAAGGCTTAGTTATGAACTACTTTGAGCTGTAACAGTCATTACAAGACTATTCGTGGACGTTAAGACTATACGTGTTCCTTACCGGGTAACGTGTCGCGTGTAGGGGTATACGCGGGTTACTGATGCCTATCATATCCTCTTGATGGAGCTTGACACTGCAATAAAAGTACTGCATTACATTTTTTTAATGAAAATAAATTACTTCCATAGCCATTGGCACCGGTGACAGAGCCAGTAGTGAAGATTTTGATCGGCCAGTCATGACCGAACGAGCGGTGGGAATCGAATTGTTTTCTGCCTCTATATACCTAATTATAGTGATGCAGCAGCATTGAAGAAGGTCAAAGGAAGGCTATGTACACTACAGGAGTAATCAAACAGACTCTGCCATCCTGAAATAGTGTATAAAAACTTTTTTTCATCATATTTTCTACTTAAACTAGCTGTAACTCCTTTCGTTTTACTCGTATTGAGTTTTCAATCAATGCTTCAAAATCTGCACCTTTTTCCGATCCTTATGGCATGTAACAAGTACTGGTAAACACAATATTAAGAAAATATATATTACGTCCTCACGTAAATTAGGTAGATTATAAAGAACGAAAAAAGAAACTAGACGCAGGATTGGAATGGGATAGGGTTTAAAAAAAGGAGAAAAATATTTATGATTTCACAACATAACTCTTTGTTATATTTGATCGGTATCTATCTCATGAAAAATAGTTATTTACTAAAATAATGATATCATTAAACAAACAACATTAGCTTCGAAGCTAAGATACCAATTGAACAAAGTGCTTTGTTTATTAGTTGGTCATTTCATAAGGAATATCTGATATCTTTTCCATCAACATTGGTAAAGTATTAGATCCACCATACTGATTTTATCATTTGTTTTAACCCAAATAAATTCATTTATAGCAATAAAAGTTTCGGGTGAAATTAACTGAAACTAAGCTCAAAGTCTTACATTATTCCTATGTACAACATAGTTTAAAAAAAACAAAATCGAAGAGAAAATTTTGCAAAAAATTTCCCGGAGTAGAAAAAATGACAAAAATACACCATAGGCTGGGATCAATTCTACACATCCACGAGGGTCTGTAAGATGGTTAAACGTGTCGTAAGGCTTAGTTATGAACTACTTTGAGCTGTAACAGTCATTACAAGACTATTCGTGGACGTTAAGACTATACGTGTTCCTTACCGGGTAACGTGTCGCGTGTAGGGGTATACGCGGGTTACTGATGCCTATCATATCCTCTTGATGGAGCTTGACACTGCAATAAAAGTACTGCATTACATTTTTTTAATGAAAATAAATTACTTCCATAGCCATTGGCACCGGTGACAGAGCCAGTAGTGAAGATTTTGATCGGCCAGTCATGACCGAACGAGCGGTGGGAATCGAATTGTTTTCTGCCTCTATATACCTAATTATAGTGATGCAGCAGCATTGAAGAAGGTCAAAGGAAGGCTATGTACACTACAGGAGTAATCAAACAGACTCTGCCATCCTGAAATAGTGTATAAAAACTTTTTTTCATCATATTTTCTACTTAAACTAGCTGTAACTCCTTTCGTTTTACTCGTATTGAGTTTTCAATCAATGCTTCAAAATCTGCACCTTTTTCCGATCCTTATGGCATGTAACAAGTACTGGTAAACACAATATTAAGAAAATATATATTACGTCCTCACGTAAATTAGGTAGATTATAAAGAACGAAAAAAGAAACTAGACGCAGGATTGGAATGGGATAGGGTTTAAAAAAAGGAGAAAAATATTTATGATTTCACAACATAACTCTTTGTTATATTTGATCGGTATCTATCTCATGAAAAATAGTTATTTACTAAAATAATGATATCATTAAACAAACAACATTAGCTTCGAAGCTAAGATACCAATTGAACAAAGTGCTTTGTTTATTAGTTGGTCATTTCATAAGGAATATCTGATATCTTTTCCATCAACATTGGTAAAGTATTAGATCCACCATACTGATTTTATCATTTGTTTTAACCCAAATAAATTCATTTATAGCAATAAAAGTTTCGGGTGAAATTAACTGAAACTAAGCTCAAAGTCTTACATTATTCCTATGTACAACATAGTTTAAAAAAAACAAAATCGAAGAGAAAATTTTGCAAAAAATTTCCCGGAGTAGAAAAAATGACAAAAATACACCATAGGCTGGGATCAATTCTACACATCCACGAGGGTCTGTAAGATGGTTAAACGTGTCGTAAGGCTTAGTTATGAACTACTTTGAGCTGTAACAGTCATTACAAGACTATTCGTGGACGTTAAGACTATACGTGTTCCTTACCGGGTAACGTGTCGCGTGTAGGGGTATACGCGGGTTACTGATGCCTATCATATCCTCTTGATGGAGCTTGACACTGCAATAAAAGTACTGCATTACATTTTTTTAATGAAAATAAATTACTTCCATAGCCATTGGCACCGGTGACAGAGCCAGTAGTGAAGATTTTGATCGGCCAGTCATGACCGAACGAGCGGTGGGAATCGAATTGTTTTCTGCCTCTATATACCTAATTATAGTGATGCAGCAGCATTGAAGAAGGTCAAAGGAAGGCTATGTACACTACAGGAGTAATCAAACAGACTCTGCCATCCTGAAATAGTGTATAAAAACTTTTTTTCATCATATTTTCTACTTAAACTAGCTGTAACTCCTTTCGTTTTACTCGTATTGAGTTTTCAATCAATGCTTCAAAATCTGCACCTTTTTCCGATCCTTATGGCATGTAACAAGTACTGGTAAACACAATATTAAGAAAATATATATTACGTCCTCACGTAAATTAGGTAGATTATAAAGAACGAAAAAAGAAACTAGACGCAGGATTGGAATGGGATAGGGTTTAAAAAAAGGAGAAAAATATTTATGATTTCACAACATAACTCTTTGTTATATTTGATCGGTATCTATCTCATGAAAAATAGTTATTTACTAAAATAATGATATCATTAAACAAACAACATTAGCTTCGAAGCTAAGATACCAATTGAACAAAGTGCTTTGTTTATTAGTTGGTCATTTCATAAGGAATATCTGATATCTTTTCCATCAACATTGGTAAAGTATTAGATCCACCATACTGATTTTATCATTTGTTTTAACCCAAATAAATTCATTTATAGCAATAAAAGTTTCGGGTGAAATTAACTGAAACTAAGCTCAAAGTCTTACATTATTCCTATGTACAACATAGTTTAAAAAAAACAAAATCGAAGAGAAAATTTTGCAAAAAATTTCCCGGAGTAGAAAAAATGACAAAAATACACCATAGGCTGGGATCAATTCTACACATCCACGAGGGTCTGTAAGATGGTTAAACGTGTCGTAAGGCTTAGTTATGAACTACTTTGAGCTGTAACAGTCATTACAAGACTATTCGTGGACGTTAAGACTATACGTGTTCCTTACCGGGTAACGTGTCGCGTGTAGGGGTATACGCGGGTTACTGATGCCTATCATATCCTCTTGATGGAGCTTGACACTGCAATAAAAGTACTGCATTACATTTTTTTAATGAAAATAAATTACTTCCATAGCCATTGGCACCGGTGACAGAGCCAGTAGTGAAGATTTTGATCGGCCAGTCATGACCGAACGAGCGGTGGGAATCGAATTGTTTTCTGCCTCTATATACCTAATTATAGTGATGCAGCAGCATTGAAGAAGGTCAAAGGAAGGCTATGTACACTACAGGAGTAATCAAACAGACTCTGCCATCCTGAAATAGTGTATAAAAACTTTTTTTCATCATATTTTCTACTTAAACTAGCTGTAACTCCTTTCGTTTTACTCGTATTGAGTTTTCAATCAATGCTTCAAAATCTGCACCTTTTTCCGATCCTTATGGCATGTAACAAGTACTGGTAAACACAATATTAAGAAAATATATATTACGTCCTCACGTAAATTAGGTAGATTATAAAGAACGAAAAAAGAAACTAGACGCAGGATTGGAATGGGATAGGGTTTAAAAAAAGGAGAAAAATATTTATGATTTCACAACATAACTCTTTGTTATATTTGATCGGTATCTATCTCATGAAAAATAGTTATTTACTAAAATAATGATATCATTAAACAAACAACATTAGCTTCGAAGCTAAGATACCAATTGAACAAAGTGCTTTGTTTATTAGTTGGTCATTTCATAAGGAATATCTGATATCTTTTCCATCAACATTGGTAAAGTATTAGATCCACCATACTGATTTTATCATTTGTTTTAACCCAAATAAATTCATTTATAGCAATAAAAGTTTCGGGTGAAATTAACTGAAACTAAGCTCAAAGTCTTACATTATTCCTATGTACAACATAGTTTAAAAAAAACAAAATCGAAGAGAAAATTTTGCAAAAAATTTCCCGGAGTAGAAAAAATGACAAAAATACACCATAGGCTGGGATCAATTCTACACATCCACGAGGGTCTGTAAGATGGTTAAACGTGTCGTAAGGCTTAGTTATGAACTACTTTGAGCTGTAACAGTCATTACAAGACTATTCGTGGACGTTAAGACTATACGTGTTCCTTACCGGGTAACGTGTCGCGTGTAGGGGTATACGCGGGTTACTGATGCCTATCATATCCTCTTGATGGAGCTTGACACTGCAATAAAAGTACTGCATTACATTTTTTTAATGAAAATAAATTACTTCCATAGCCATTGGCACCGGTGACAGAGCCAGTAGTGAAGATTTTGATCGGCCAGTCATGACCGAACGAGCGGTGGGAATCGAATTGTTTTCTGCCTCTATATACCTAATTATAGTGATGCAGCAGCATTGAAGAAGGTCAAAGGAAGGCTATGTACACTACAGGAGTAATCAAACAGACTCTGCCATCCTGAAATAGTGTATAAAAACTTTTTTTCATCATATTTTCTACTTAAACTAGCTGTAACTCCTTTCGTTTTACTCGTATTGAGTTTTCAATCAATGCTTCAAAATCTGCACCTTTTTCCGATCCTTATGGCATGTAACAAGTACTGGTAAACACAATATTAAGAAAATATATATTACGTCCTCACGTAAATTAGGTAGATTATAAAGAACGAAAAAAGAAACTAGACGCAGGATTGGAATGGGATAGGGTTTAAAAAAAGGAGAAAAATATTTATGATTTCACAACATAACTCTTTGTTATATTTGATCGGTATCTATCTCATGAAAAATAGTTATTTACTAAAATAATGATATCATTAAACAAACAACATTAGCTTCGAAGCTAAGATACCAATTGAACAAAGTGCTTTGTTTATTAGTTGGTCATTTCATAAGGAATATCTGATATCTTTTCCATCAACATTGGTAAAGTATTAGATCCACCATACTGATTTTATCATTTGTTTTAACCCAAATAAATTCATTTATAGCAATAAAAGTTTCGGGTGAAATTAACTGAAACTAAGCTCAAAGTCTTACATTATTCCTATGTACAACATAGTTTAAAAAAAACAAAATCGAAGAGAAAATTTTGCAAAAAATTTCCCGGAGTAGAAAAAATGACAAAAATACACCATAGGCTGGGATCAATTCTACACATCCACGAGGGTCTGTAAGATGGTTAAACGTGTCGTAAGGCTTAGTTATGAACTACTTTGAGCTGTAACAGTCATTACAAGACTATTCGTGGACGTTAAGACTATACGTGTTCCTTACCGGGTAACGTGTCGCGTGTAGGGGTATACGCGGGTTACTGATGCCTATCATATCCTCTTGATGGAGCTTGACACTGCAATAAAAGTACTGCATTACATTTTTTTAATGAAAATAAATTACTTCCATAGCCATTGGCACCGGTGACAGAGCCAGTAGTGAAGATTTTGATCGGCCAGTCATGACCGAACGAGCGGTGGGAATCGAATTGTTTTCTGCCTCTATATACCTAATTATAGTGATGCAGCAGCATTGAAGAAGGTCAAAGGAAGGCTATGTACACTACAGGAGAGTACCCTCGCCCTGCAGGACAGTACATTCGTCAAAACAATGTCTTTGTAAAGTTACGGTTTCAGTCTACTTAATTTCAAGTTATAATAGTTTGACTGTGACTGTTATTGTTGAACTCTTATGTGTAATGTCTTGTTTAATCAAAAATCAAATTTTTTCAAAAACCAGATAATAAACGTGTTCCAATTTTTCATAATACAGACTCTTTGGCTGCCATCCGGAAATGAGTCTGTATAAATAAAAAACTTGTGTTTTCATAACTGTATTTTTACTTAAACGTAGCTGTCATGTAAAATCGCCGTTCTCGTTTTACTCGTAT
>JAPQNM010000044.1:335000-353168 GCA_029783475.1 Metacarcinus magister | reverse complement strand
TGAAATTAACTGAAACTAAGCTCAAAGTCTTACATTATTCCTATGTACAACATAGTTTAAAAAAAAACAAAATCGAAGAGAAAATTTTGCAAAAAATTTCCCGGAGTAGAAAAAATGACAAAAATACACCATAGGCTGGGATCAATTCTACACATCCACGAGGGTCTGTAAGATGGTTAAACGTGTCGTAAGGCTTAGTTATGAACTACTTTGAGCTGTAACAGTCATTACAAGACTATTCGTGGACGTTAAGACTATATGTGTTCCTTGCGGACGTAGACGTAGACCATGACACCAGACACTCCTCCTCTCCCCCATCCCCGCCCCCTCTCACCCATCCCCTCACCTCACCATACACTCCTCATTACTTGGTGTCCTCGGCCGTGTCGTGCCCAATGGTTGTGCGTGCGCGTGTCCCAGCCCGGGGTGCGCCGTGCCCCCTCCCTGACACGTGCCCGGTCCGCCCCTCACGCGCCTGACACGTGCCGCCCCCGCCCCCCTCCGCTGCCACCCTGGGAACACGCTGTCAGCCACGCCCGCTGCTCACACACCACACTCACGACTGTACAGCTACACGCCCGCCACACTATATAACCTACCACACTACAACCACACTACATAGCCTACCACACTATTTAGACCTATACCACACTATGTAAAGTCTTGCCACACTATAGCCACACACCAGCCACACTAAATCACAGCTCTACACAATATCAATGCAACACCACCGTACACCATTGCCACATCACAAGCTTAAGTTACGCCCACTAGAACTCCACATCCACACACACACACACACACACACACACACACACACACGGTACAGCTAGTGAATCTTTCTTTACCACATTTCTAGCCACACCACCCTAGCCACACCCTGACACCCTCTACCACAAAGAAAAGTATTGACTCAGTTTGGTCTTTGTTTCTCGGAGTGACAGACAATTACACCTCTCTCTCTCTCTCTCTCTCTCTCTCTCTCTCTCTCTCTCTCTCTCTCTCTCTCTCTCTCTCTCTCTCTCTCTCTCTCGGTATCGCTTACGTATTCCGTGGGACAGAGAAAAAGAAATAAAGAGAGAGAAAAAAGAGCAAGAGAGAAAGTTACATCACCCACTGAAGAGAAGAAAAAAAAGAGTGGTAGAAATTTTAGATTAAGGAGAGAAAGAGAAAAGTTTTGATTAAAGAGAAGACAAAATAGGAAAGTAATACAGAATGAAATTTTTAAACCATAAAACTACATTCACACACACATTCTTAAAACACATTCACACACCCATACATACATCCATCCATTCATACACCCATACAAAGAGCTACATACATACATACGTAGAGATATTCTTAATAATCAAAGGTCTGTTCTTACACCCCTTACAAACACACCCCATAAACCTTTCACCCCTTTCACACACCCCTTTCAAACACACCCTGATCTTAAACCCGCTAAACAGGACTAATAATACAGTAATTCTAATCCAAATTCGTGTATCGGGTCGGAGAGAGAGTAAGAGAGAGAGAGGGGGGGGGGAGGAAGGAGGGGGATATAGACCAAATCAGTCTTGTATCTCCCAATCATCATCCCCCCAACAACCCCCAACCTAACCTAACAACCCCTAACCTACCCCTTCATCAGCGTTAGAGGAGAAGCCGTGTGTGTGTGTGTGTGTGTGTGTGTGTGTGTGTGTGTGTGTGTGTGTGTGTGTGTGTGTGTGTGTGTGTGTGTGTGTGTGTGTGTGTGTGTGTGTGTCTCGGGTTTGGGGTGAGGCGGGGCAAGGGCGGGTCGGGGCGGGACACGACAGGCAGCACACACGCACTCTATTATACTGATCCTGACATTATTAAGTATTGAGCTTCGGTGTTGTTTGTCTGTCCCGCGGCGGGGCTGGCTGAGGGCAAGACCGTGGGAGCCGCCGTGCCCCGCCCCGCCCCGCTCAATTCGCTCCCACCCTCTCCTCCCTCTTCATTCTACTACTACTACTACTACTACTACTACTACTACTACTACTACTACCTACTACCTACTACTACCTACTACTAGCCTTCCACTCTACTAGCCTTTCTCTAATTCAAGTAGTTAGTGTAGAGTAGTTATATCAAACAGCCTTCGCAGGGACTCTAGGGTCTGTTGCAGTTTGTGTTCCCTTGTATACCCCTTCCTACTCCCTACTCTCTCCTTCCCTCATGCCTGCTACTCCTGACATCTTCCTATCTCCTACTACTCCTCTTCCTACTCCTACTTCTACTTCTACTCCTTATCTCCCTCACCACTGACCCTCTCCTCCTCCTATTTTTCTAATTTTCTACTTTTCTGCCTCCTCCTCCAGCTACACTTCCCCTTTACCCCCACTTCAAACACCCACCCATCCCACCCTCACTCACCCCCTCATCCACACACTCATCCCCTCACCCACACACTCACACCCTCACTCACCCCCCAACCACACACCCACACCATCTCAACCAAACTATAGGCAACATGGAGAGATACAGTAAGATGGGGAGGAAGGAAGGAAGGAAGGAAGGAAGGAAAAAAAAAATGGGAAGAGAAGAGAAAAGAGGAGAAAGGAATGAAGTAATATAAAGGAGACAGACAAACAGACAGACAGACAGACAGGTAAGATGGCTTTATAGACAGACAGACAAAATGACGAGAATGAGGAAAGAAAAGAAGGAATGCAAAGAAGGAAAGAAGGAAGAAAAGGAGGAGATAAGAGAGATTGGAAGAGAGAGAGAGAGAGAGAGAGAGAGAGAGAGAGAGAGAGAGAGAGAGAGAGAGAGAGAGAGAGAGAGGCGAGAATGAGAGCCAGGCATCGCGAAGTATTTAATTAATTCATGGCGGAGGAGGAGGAGGAGGAAGCCGGACAAAGGGGGAGGGGATACTGACAGCTAGCCTCTCTCTCTCTCTCCTCTCTCTCTCTCTCTCTCTCTCTCTCTCTCTCTCTCCTCTCTCTCTCTCTCTCTCTCTCTCTCTCTCTTCTCCTTTCCCTTCTCTTACCCATCCTTTCCCACCCCATCCCATCAATTCCCCTTCCTTTGCCCTACCAATTCCATTTCATCCCTTTAATTCCCTTCCCTTTACCTTCCCCTACCCATCCCCACCCCATCCCACCCTGCATGGCCTCTCCCACACCCACACCTCCACCCCTGCCCCTGCCCCTACCTCCCTCCCCCCCCCCACCGTCTCATGCATAATTACCCCTGACCCACGAAGTTGCTCGATTCTTTGATTCATTCACGGCTCGAAGCATTAGTGTTGGAGGAGTGAATCACGAAGCTAGGCAAGGAAAGGTGGAAGGAAGGGAGGAAGGGAGGGAGGTAGGGCGAGATGGAGATAGGTAGGAATGGAGGGAGGGAGGAAGTGAAGGAAAGGTGGAAGGGAAGGAAGGGATGGATGCATGAAGGGAGGTATGGAGGAATGGATGAAAGAGAGGTAGGTAGGGAAGGTAGGGAGGAAGGAAGGAAAGGGAAGGTGGATGGAAGGAAGGAATGGAGGGAGGAATGGATGGATGGTTGACTTGTTAAAAGGTTGACTGACTGATTGACTGACTGACTAACTAACTAACTTTTCACTCGTCTTTTTTACTCTTTCTCAATCTCTCTCTCTGCGTTCAGTCCAATACCCCTTCACCTCTCTCTCTCTCTCTTCCTTCATCATTTCATTCCCCTCACTCACTCACTCACCCTCCTTCCCTCCTTCCTTCCTTCCTTCCTTCCTTCCTTTCCCCCCCACCTCCCCGCCCCGCCCAGCAGCAGCATGTAATCTGAGGGGTGAGGGAACAAGACCACCACAGCCCGTCGGAAATAAGTGATGAGGCAACGCTAATACTGAAAGGTGAAAAGAAATGTATTGCTGCTACTACTTCTACTTCTACATATTATATACTACTACCTGCTGCTACTTCTTCTACTACTACTACTACTACTTTTACATACTACTACAAACTGCTGCTACTACTACTACTACTACTGGTACTAAAACTGTTACTATTACTGCTGCTGCTGCTGCTGCTGCTACTACTATTGATGGTGTAGTGGATAAAATCAAAGCTACATATACGTAAGTCTCTCTCTCTCTCTCTCTCTCTCTCTCTCTCTCTGTGATACGTACATTTATCTTAATGGAAGTGAGTCGTCTACATAGCGCGCGTGTGTGTGTGTGTGTGTGTGTTGGGTTGGGTTATATAAGTCAATATTTTCTCTTCTCATTTATCATCATTTGTCATTCTCTTCCTTCGCTTCTGGTTCTTGGTGTTTGCTTGTTTTTTATTCCTTTTATTCGTTTATTATAGTGGCTGCGGCAAGCTAGACAGAGTAGTGGTGGTGGTGGTGGTGGTGGTATTTGTTGGCTCCGCAGCCCTTCCTTGTCCTCGCCACTTGTTCTCGCGGCCATAAAACTGCGGCCATCTCATCACCACCCTCACCCTCACCCCGGCCCGCCCCGCCCCCCGTCCCAGTCCTCGTCCCCGCAGCGCCGCCGTCACCATCGCCTTGCCATCTGGGGCCAAAAATCAGCGTGCTGGATAATACAGTTATGGGCGGCACGGGAGGCGGCGACGAGGGAGTAACACAGTTAGCTTGGAGCTGCCACACCCGCCGCCCTCACCCTCCCTCGCTAGTTAAAAGGGCTTTTAGTTTTATTGGATGGCGGCCTCGTTGGTGCGTCCCCTCCCCTCGCTGCCTGTAGGGGACGGGAGCCTCTATCACCCCGGGGACATGGATGGCCGGGGACGCTCTTCCTCTAGTCTGGACGCGACCATAGCCAGCAGGTGACTAACAGAGGTGGTGGTAGTGGTGGTATATAGTCTAGGTTTTCATCACCGTCTTAATCCCCGTGATGGTGAGGTTGAGAGCCAGACGGAGGTCGTTGAGTCAGTCAGTGTAGAGCGCGGCTTTCCCTTTGCCCCCCTCTACCCTCCTCGTTCCCCTTGCAGCCTAGCCCTTCCCTTCCGTCTTTCCGATACATCAACACTAACCAACCATTAACGTCTAATCCTAAAACCCCACGCCTTCCACGACACTGCAGGCCTCCTCCTCCTCCTCCTCCTCCTCCTCCTCCTCCTCCTCCCACATACATCATCACGCTCTTCCTGCAACACCAAAGGATGCGCCATAACCACCATAACCACAGTAAAACTCCCTCACTTCAAGCACTACACACACAGGATCCTGATGTGCATGCCTGTGAGAGTATATCTAGATGCACACACACACATACACATACACACACACCACTAGATCTCCTCCCTCCCTCCCTCCCTTCCTCCCAGCCCGTCAGTAGTATATAGATAGGCGTGGTGTTCACGTATCTCCCTAGAGAGCCACAACGCACCCTTACAGACCACCACATCACGACCCCATTGGAGACACGCACTGATTAAGCCGTGTCAGGGGGCGTTAAGGGGAGAGTCACAATCATAACCTCATCACTATAACTCATCACTATAACCTATAACACTGACAAGAATACATAAACACATACATACAGACATACACACATTCATTCATCACTCTATAACCTAACCCAGTCAAGAATACATAAACACATACATACATACATACATATATAGATAAATACATAACAACCCAACCCCACGAAGTCAAGGAATGATGATAAATTTACACGAACGAATGAAGACAAGAATAAGAATAAGAACAAGAACAAAAATAAAAAAACAAGGAGTGAATCAGTACCTTTAGCCACATTTACCTCTGTGTTTGGGATGTTCTGAGGCAGGGGTGGTGGTGGTGGTGGTCGAGGCAGCGGTCCAGCAAGGTAAGGTCCGTCCGTGCAGCTGTGGGTGACATATAGAAAATTACTCTCCTGGCATCGCATCGCTTAGAAATTCATTGTTTGGAGCGGAATCGGCGCCTACGCTATCACGAACCTCATAAGGCAGTCATGGAATTGGGTGATGGGCGGCGGCGGTGGTACAAGGAAGGAAGGGATGGAGGGATGTGGATGGTGGATTAGGGGGAAGAGGTGGAGGCAGATGGGGGAGAGGTAGGTGGGAAGTGGATAGGAGTGGATGGAGGATAGGAGAGGGTAATGGATAGATGGTGGACAAGAGAAGAGGTGAAGCAGTGTTTCTTAAGGTAAAAATAACAAATAAAGTGTCTTATAAGTTATTACGAGTTGCATTAAGTTAGCAGGACACTAATAATAACAAAAATAATATAAATAATAATAATAATATCAATAGTAATAATAGTAATAGTGATGATGATATATCAATAATATTAGTATACTCAATAATACACACACACACACACACACACACACACACACACACACACACACACACACACGTGGGAAGGGCAGCCTACTTATTCTCTCCTTCCTAACAGAGGTTCATCCCTGTAAGAGACAATGAAAGATTAAAAATAATTCCTCATTTAACGAGACACTTTGAAACACACATAATGAGGACGAGTGAGAGGAGGGGGACGAAAGAGGAAGGATAAGAGAGGGGAAGAGAGGGCACACACAGCTAGCCGGGCGTTGGGGTGAGGGCATTCTAGTGGCAGTAACAACCTTGCAACCTCTCCCTCACCCCCCCCAATCCAGGATAATCCGGATGATTGGTAGTGAAGAGAGCATCAGGTCGGCTGCATTACTAGCGTGTGGCGTCGCTGGGCTCCGAGCATCACCTGAGTGGGGGGGGAGATGCTCATTTGACGGCAGGAGAGGCGGTGCTCGGCGCGGGGTAGGGCAGACACACCATTCCTCCTCTCCTTCCCTCCTCCTCCTCCTCCCCCCCTAAAAAGTTTAATGGTAGTTATAAGGGCTTGTTACTGGTAGATAGACTAATAGATAGACTGATAGATAGATAGATCCGAGATAAGCTTAGGTAATGTTTCACTGTAATGGGTTTTTTTTCAGACAAGTTCGCCTTATTATGGAAATGTTCATTCCTCCTCCATACCTAAATCTCCATCTACATTTAATGATTATATAGTAAACGACAACGCCAAGACCGAGTCCTAACAACTAAATCAAGTAGACTGTAAGGTGATGCAAAGAAAAGTAATTACCAACAATAATATAATACTTTGAGAGAGAAACACAGAAACATATCACCTGTGGCAAGGAAATGAAGACGCCGATCTTGCCTTGAGACAGTATACAAACAGGTTATGACTAAAGTGAATGATAAGAACTTAAGATAACTAAATTGAACAACACGAACACAAAAAAATGAAATTAATAACCCCGAAAATAACACAACACCACAGAAATAACACAAGAATAATATGAGTTTCACCACCAGGTACAGTATGAACAAATAATAATAATATGTACAATGAAGGAGTAGTTGAATGTTGGTTGGTTACTCACTTAAACAGGCAGGAGATGGTGTACTGCTAATTCCTCGGGAAAGCGGGAACACTTCAGCTATCTAGATTTGACTAACCATAAAATAAAACCAGGCTCCCACTTCACCTCGGGGCCTGGGGCTGCTTCACTCAACCTTGAGTCGAGACAAGCCGGCGAGGCTCCGGAGTAATTTCCGATGCCTTCTTTAGTGCTGATTGAGGAATAAGGTAGGTATAAGGGTTAGGTTAGGTTAGTTTAGGGTAGGTATAGTGATTGGTAGTCGCGTAGCATTAGGTTCGGATCAATGAACCCGAACATGAGAATGAGGCGAGGCTTATGATAAGATCATATGAGTACCAGAATGTATATGATATTAAAAAAAAAAAAAACTATTCTTAAATTATATAACTAAATAAGTCTTAGCTACGATAAAGGTTTCGTTCTGTTATTTAAACGCATAGATCTGTTTTATAGACGCACGACAAAGCACCTCTGACTAGCATATTGAATTGCCTTCCTCCACCACCACCACACCACAGCCACCCTCTAAGAATCGATCAGTTTTCGTCTTTTTTTTTCCCATGGACAACCCTGGAGCGCGCTGGACCGTGAAGAGAGACCAAACCTGCAGTGCGTCTTCTCACGCCAACCCATTCACCGCAGACCGATATTCACACACACACACACACGCACACACACACACACACGCACACACACACACACACACACACACACACACACACATGTAGCAGCGACAATCACATACACGACACACCCACAGCCTGAGCCTATAATTACTTCCCTCGAGACCGCGGCTGAGGTCGAGATTAACTTGACCTCACCTCACCTGTCACTTCACCTCAGGTGGCCACCAGGTCTGTGAGGCCAATATAAGCTGCCACACACACACACATCGTTAGGTCAGTCAACCGTCAGTCTACCACGAGTCTACCACTAGCTTACACCACAGCTCACGTCGGGGAGTCAAGCCTCGTGGCTCCCCTCACACATCACTCACCATCTCCAAGCTCTCTGTCCACTGTACAAGCTACTTGTGTGTCTAACAACTCGTGCAGCAATAAACTACCAAAGCCAAGTCCGAGTGTTGTTCCAATCCTTATGTAGCCGACAACCCTCCGCTACACACACACATACACGTCAATAATAGTGAAAGGTAGTGATGTGGGAAGCTATCTATTCATACATTAGTCTATTGGTCTGTTTATCTATCGATTTAGCTATCTATTTATCGGTCTGTGTATCTCTAATGTACTATACACTTCAATCTGTTTGTGTATCTTTTTGTATCATTCGTTATAATTATTTCATGAGGGGAGTGGAGTGCTGTGTGTGTGTGTGTGTGTGTGTTTCGTGGTAACAATACATTAAAACATACAGCATTAAAGGGGTTCTGACACACTTCACCCCATCTATACCCCTAACCTAACACCACGCATCCCTACTATAATACCATCACCCCTTCTTATCACCTCCTAACACACACACACACACACACGCTATGCTCACTAAACTATCACCTCACCACCCCTAACACCCCTCCCTCGCTGCTACTACCATGCAACACACCTTACACCTGTTAATTATCCCCAACACACCCCACCCACACCCTCATACAATACCACACCCCTAACCCCACCCCTCACCCCCTTCCACACGTCAATCTATCATCCTTACTCTGCTATTATAGTTCTCAGTCTCACAGTCTGTCTCTTAGTTTCTTTTTTTCCTGCTAGATGTCGCAGTACTCGGCCTTGGCTGGCTGTATGTTGTCAAGAATCTATCAGTTTGTCTATTCGTCAATCTATCTCCATGTCTATCCATCCAGCTATTCTATTATATCCATGTTAATTTGTTAGACTGCCTATTTTTCTATCTGTACCTTTATTGGTGTCTCAAAATGCATTATATCACCGTATGTTTCCAAGGTCGACTACATTTTTGACAATATTACCGCATATTACAATATTACGTCGGGTGTGTATAGGAGGACAAGACTTGCTTCTGAAGGTCGTTCTTTCAGGGGCGCTTCACCTGTTTAAGGATTTCTTCTCAGGGGGAACATACAGTAGTCTGTTTATAACGAGGTAAAGAGAGGTTAGCTAGTTCATCTTTGATTCTACCAGGGCGTGTGTAGAGGATTATTAGTGTGTTTGTTAGTTAGTTAGTTAGTTAGTTAAGGCAAAAAGGAGCAAGCACCAGACATCAGAGGTCATATAGCAGCCTCGTCCTCAACCACTACGAACATAACGCTTCATAAGGAAAAAAATGTACTGATGCTTAATATCAGATTGAGTCACGAAGCCGCGTTGCTATAGGAATCAGCCGAGGAGGGAGATAGATGCATGGTTAGTGTTCGGCTAGCGGCCAGACGAGCCACAAATAGTTATAATAATACACGAGTTATAATAATGGAAACGTCAGTGCAGGCAGCTCATATTTTAACAGAGGAAATTAATGGATATGAATGTTCGTATTTTTTTTTTACTGAGAGTCAACTTAATGTCATGTATTTTATTTGTGTATGTATATGGAAAGGTGCTATCTCTATTTGTTCTCGAAAAGAAAAAAAATCATGACCTAACCAATATTTCATCTATTTCAATACAGCTCACGGATTCAATTACAGTAAATATAAATTCATAGTGATTCTTTTTCTTTCTTTCTTTCTTTCCAGATTGCGAGAATTACGTATTTATAAGTAACGTCAATTTACTTTCAAAACTATATAGGTGGTATGTATACTACGTCTTAATCCCTCGACACAAACACACACACATTGACACACACACACACACACACACACACACACACACGTAAAACAACGGTATATAATAAACATAACAAACATTTTAACTATACAAATGTTATCCCATCTCTTACCTATCAATGCAAGTCCTGTAGGTTTTCCAAGTAATGTTTCTTCTCCCTCCACCGTAACCATTCCCTCTGGTTTTGACGCACACACAGTAAACACACAACACACACACACATACACACACACTCACAGTCACAGTAAACACACACACACTCACAGTCACAGTAAACACACACACACTCACAGTAAACACACACATACATAGAGCACAACACACAGTCACTTGAGTCAACACGTTGTCGTCAGTCGTCACTGCTTCACTGAGTCAAACTATTACATTTACATTCACTTTTTGTTTACCATCGGCATTAATTTCATATACTACCTTCATAATTATTCACTTTACTTTTTTTTATAATTACAAGTCTTATTTAGTTTCCATTATTGTTTTTTTTTTAGTAGTAGTAAATTGTTTTTATCGTATAACTGCAATGTTGGGGATAGCAGTTGCTTGTAATAATTATAATACCAATATTTGTTTGATTCTTGATAGCCTAGCGAGCAGAAGCCATCAAATTATTCATAACATTGTGTTCTGTGATGTATAATAAAATACAGTGATCATGATTTTATGAAGGAAAGAACAGAACAATGGTTGGTGGAGAAGGTCGGGAGGATGAGGTGGAATGAAGGAGGAGAGGCGAGCAAGTGGAGTTAGTAGTTTATTGAATTATATGTCATAGGTTTGATAATGTTCAGTTGTTCTTATGATCTGTTATGGACCAGCAGTGCCCCGTCTTGTTTATGTTCTTGATTATTCATAGATCATTTTAACGTTATCAATCTCTAGTTATCTGACAACTTAGATATTAACCTCAGAGATATGTTAGTGTTATTCCACCCAGCATCAGTTTCCATTCATTATTTACAGTTAAATAATATAATATAATAATGTCACTACTTGCATTGAATCTGGCTGAGACTGAAAACTAATATTATCTTTCTATCCCTCACTGGTACCTCAAACTGCACCATATCAATAAATAAAAACAAGCAGCCCATTTTAAATCACCGCTGCAAAGTTAAGTGAAACATGACATTTGACTGACTCCGTGTGTGTAATTATTTTGAAAGATATGATGTTTTTGAAATGTCACTCCGCATAATTGTGTGTGAGTCTGCCGCTTCAAGCCTCGCCTCTCTCGATGACCTTTAAGAAATTTCCCGCAATTATACGAAGCCGGAAGCAAAGGCGATTGTTGGGGGGGAGGGGGGAAGGGGGATCATTAAGTAAACATGTGGTGGTGGGGGTGGGGGAGGGGGAGATGTGGAGAGAGAGAGAGAGAGAGAGAGAGAGAATAATTTTCAACTCAATCCCCCTGCATTCAAAACTTTATAGAACCTCTTTACCTTTACTTACGTCCTTGTTTGTGAAGTAAAATGCCAAGCTCAAGTTTTTTTCCACTGCTGATCAAGTAGTTACTGTCCTCCTTGAGTAAGAGGGTTGTGGTGTGTGTGTGTGTGTGTGTGAGAAAGGTCACAGCCTCACCCATAGATCGGACTTTAATGAGCTCGAAGGGTCATGGGTGTCGATCACGCGTCCAGCAAGTGATCCTCAAGGCCGTAGGTGAATATATACATACATGATATTTTGTAGTCTGAGAGAGAGAGAGAGAGAGAGAGAGAGAGAGAGAGAGAGAGAGAGAGAGAGAGAATAATTTTCAACTCAATCCCCCTGCATTCAAAACTTTATAGAACCTCTTTACCTTTACTTACGTCCTTGTTTGTGAAGTAAAATGCCAAGCTCAAGTTTTTTTCCACTGCTGATCAAGTAGTTACTGTCCTCCTTGAGTAAGAGGGTTGTGGTGTGTGTGTGTGTGTGTGCGTGAGAAAGGTCACAGCCTCACCCATAGATCGGACTTTAATGAGCTCGAAGGGTCATGGATGTCGATCACGCGTCCAGCACGTGATCCTCAAGGCCGTAGGTGAATATATATACATACATATTTTGTAGTCTGTTTTTCTATACCACCATCTTACTTACTTACTACTATTATAATATTTTTCATTGTTGTTCCCTTAATTATCATCATTGGTTCTCTCGTGATTTTCATCAATGTACTAATTACAAATGTCACTGATTTTTTTCAAGATAATTGTAACGAGTGGGAAAACATTAATAAAACTGTGTGTGTGTGTGTGTGTGTGTGTAATACCTTCAGTAGTAGGACAAACTCGGCACAACAGACCATGCACAACATATGAGTGAGCAAATAGTTCACATTTTATTGGAGATAATATTTACACATCATCATAATAATGTAAAAAGTATAAGTCGATTATTTACATACATTTGTACAAAGAAAGTCAAAATATGAAATTATGCTGTTTTAGCAAGAGTATTAAATAAACCAAGGATTAAGTTATCTAAGTGATACCATGGGGCTGGAGGAAGAGGAGGAGGAGGAGGAGGAGGAGGAGGAGGAGGAGGAAGAGGAAGAGGAAGAGGAAGAGGAGGAGGAGGAGGAGGAGGAGGAAGAGGAACATGAACATGCAAGCAGTGGGTGGTGGTCCCTCAGGCAGGCAAGTGCTGTCTGTCTGTCTATCACTCAGGGGAGAAACACACTCAAAGGGAACCTAGCAAAAAAAAGCAACACTTCTCAACTAACATCATCAACCCAATAGTTTTTCAGTTCAGTGTGTAGGTGTTAAATGAGCAAATGGAACAAACACATCAGTAACACCTACATCAACACACTCCTGAGGCAATAGAACAGAGCACCATGTAACACTAATAACACTCTAGGGTCAATACAGGTCTCTCTTCCTCGCCGATACACCTTAGTTATTACACGTACATGAGCTGCCTCTAGTGCTTCCCCCTATGCCAGTCTGAGTCTCCCTGATGCCTTGTTACTGCTGTGGATTCTCAGGACGTACAAGACAACAGGTGTGAAGACATGTATAAAGTAGCGAGTAAATTGGAATCTTGCGGAGTCTTACTTACCTAATCTTTACTCTTATAAATGTAATGTAACTTTTGGGCGGATCAGATCATATCGAACAGGTTTTTAAATTTTGTTAAAGTTTTGTGTGTTAATTAAATGGAACGTTGAAGTTAAATTAATGACAATCTAATCTTCAGAATGATAATGATAATGTAATAATAATGTGCTGCTGCCACAAATATATCACAGAACAATAATAATAATTTAACAACACAACACAATAATGAGACATCATGAGTGAGCAAACATCACATTGATTCAAACAAACAAAAATATAACTCAAAAACCACCCTATAAGATAAGGTAAAAATAAAAAAAAGTACATACATACATACGTACATACAAACAAACACCAGTACTGCACATCATAATTATCAGCATTTGAGCCTAAATTTCAACTCTTGGGGGGCGAGGGTGGGGGGGAACTGAGCCTTGTGTGTGCGTGGCAGAACCTAGAATAACTTCATACTACATACATACATAACTTCCCAAAAAAAATTATAGTACAAAAAAATAAAAATAGCTAACGATACAAAACACAAAACTCAAAAATATAAACACACAAAAGATATTCCTTTTCCTAATTCAATTCAAAAAGTCAATCTAATTTATTTCATTGAAGCAGAACCTCTCACAGCCATCCTCTAAAACTTGCCCTGAAACACAGCAAGATACTTTGGGGTGAAGTCTGCAAGTACAATAAGTTACTATGGAATTCAAGTTAAATATTAAACACCCACTCTTGTTATTTTTCTTTTCTTTTTTCACGGTAAGCTCTCCATACCCGATATTTATTTAGGGTTGACATTTTCATCTGAGCTCACTACTACCGCTGCTGCACAAATAATGATGAGCAAGAAGAAGTGTGTGTGTGTGTGTGTGTGTGTGTGTGTGTGTGTGTGTGTGTGTGTGTGTGTGTGTGTGTGTGTGTGTGTGTGTGTCAGTGTGTGTGTGTTACAATAAGGAATGTACACAGAACGCATGGTACTTGATAAACAGATCAACAACAACAAACAGGAACAAATAGATAGATAACAGTACTTTAAAGAGTGAGAAAAAAAATGTTATATGAATAAATTAATGAATGTGTACAAGTTTCATTTCCATTAACCATTATTTATTTATTTAAACCTATGAATCGATATACTAAAAATATATAATAATATTGCACTTAATATCGTTAACTTGACCCCATAAATATAAAAAAGTTTAATGCCCTGAACTGAACATCATGCGATCGATGAATGAATGAATTATTTCTTTATAGTCAACTTTCTTCTTGTATAACTGTGCATAATCATAAAGTAATGAAGAATTTACAACCAACCTGCAGTTATTCTATTCATTAATACTTTTTGGATCCTGTCTATTATAATTTTGGATACACACATAGTAATAAGTAACCAGCAACATTTTCTCTTCCTTGGAGAAGTGCTGGCGGGGACCCAACACCAAGCAATGACAACACCACAGGCCACTTGAAGCCAGCCTCTGCTTAGCCTGCATCTCTCACAACTCACTCATCTGGTATACAACACAAAGATTCTGAGAAAATACATACATTACATACACACTTGAGGGTATTCCAGCTGCAGAAACATTCACTGTACATCACATAATGACAGTATTTCATGTCACTCTCAGTATATTATTAAACGGTTTCGGGGAGTGAATGTTCTGCTGTGCTTATGTTCCTTCCTTCATTTCCTTTCATTTATTGCTTCTCCTTCTTCAACTCTTTAGAAATAACTGGTCAACAGCTTCACCAAGTCTACTAAAGTCTTACTAAAGAATTATTTTTTTTTATCTTGCTTTGAGATTACGACAACAATACAATACTTTCTGGCGTTATACAATGAAACCTTGATAAGTCTAAATAATGAATGCATCACAATGGTTATGACTTCAAACATCTTTCTTTACACTTACAAGAAGAAAAAAAGGTGATTAAATAACCTCCCCAAACTAGGTAACTATAGATCATTATAGTTCTGCTTGGGTTAACGAGAGAGTGCTATTCCTCTCACAAAGTTAAGCTGCCGTGAACCAGGATTGAACTCGTAACTTTTAGGTCACAAGCCGAGTGAACGCTGCACCACAGAGTCACCCGGAACCCTAGAAAGAAATAACTATAACTCACAGAATGTTCATTATTTTCTAATTTTTACCAGAGAATAACCTATAGTATATGTGTATGTGTTTATAATAATTTAATCTTTTGATTTGGAGGGAGACAAATCAGTGCAAAGTGGCAATGAGGTCAAGACTCTACATGTTTTGACTTTCCAAGGTTTCACTGTACTAACATTTATCCCTGATGTGAATATCCTTTAAACATGAAATAAATCATAAAGGAAACATAAGCATTACACTGTCTCGGCGGAAAGATGAAAACAAATAGACGTAATATTATAAACATTCGTGTGCAACAATTTAGATGACACATTGAAAAACACTGAACATTAATAATTATAAATCTTTAGTCCCAGCACAGCCAACAGCTCACCAGCGACAGAAACCAATGCTCGTGGTATCAGTATCAGTATCAGCCTGAAGCTCTCTAAACATCAAGACATAAAGCTTAATTCATTAAACTAACTTGACACCTGGATTAGTTTCCTCGCAATGTTAGGGATGAACACGTGAAAACCACCTTTATATATACAACAGCTCACAGGAGATATATAAGGAAATAGAGTAATGCAAACACTTATTTCCACACCTTCTTTTCTACATGGAATGACTAAGTTTAGATAGTGATGCTGCCTCACTCAGGGTTGGAGAGAGTGAACCCAAGACACACAGAGAGAGAGAGAGAGAGAGAGAGAGAGAGAGAGAGAGAGAGAGAGAGAGAGAGAGAGAGAGAGAGAGAGAGAGAGAGAGAGAGAGAGAGCTCAGCGCATTCTTGGGAGGAGCAATATTTCACATTTTCCTGCACACTCCACTTACTAAGACTGCACATTAAAATCACAACCACTTAGATAGGAAAAATGATGAGGATTCCTTCAGTCACACCAGCAGGTTAGGTTAGGTTAGGTCTTCTTCACTGGTCTTGACACAGAAGCTAACAATGTATATAAAAAAGTAAGTGTTGAAGCAGGAACAGTCTCTCACTGGAAGTGTTTTGACATGAGCCAAAACTTACGGGTATTATCATAAGGACATTGAAGTTTAGTACCCAGATAATGTGTGGGAAGGGGATGAAGGCAAGGCAAGGCAACCATGTCCTCTGCAGCAGCAACAAGAAACCCATGAAGGAGGTAAGGTAAGGTAAGGTAACATGTCAAGCCCAAAAGGAGGAATTTAATTAATGTATAATGAAAGATGGACACTTATTAAAAACCTGAATACCAGCTGCATTTATGACTAGGAGGAAGAAAAGTAGAAGCATGCAGTAGATACTTTTTTTTGTCATGGTTACCTGTATGTATAGTTTAGACGTTGTTATAATCAGTTAATTACGTGAGATGAGATAAATAAATGAAATTACGCTTAATATTGCATGGTCGTCCAAACCAAGATGGACTTAACTAAACACTCCAGCTAACTGACTGACTGCAAAGAAGCATGATCAAGTATAGTTTAAGTAGGAATGTCCCTGTGTGTGTGTGTGTGTGTGTGTGTGTGTGTGTGTGTGTGTGTGTGTGTGTGTGTGTGTGTGTGTGTGTGTGTGTGTGTGTGTGTGTGTTTGTGTTGTGGTATGTCCGGTCACACACTAAGCTCCACTGCCAGTGTCCAGCTGCCGGTGTGGGTGAAGGAGTGAAGAAGTGAAGGTAGTATTGGACAGTGGTAATCCAAACATAACTCTTTTCTCCCTTACAACAGTCACCCCTTGTTAACTTGGCCTACACAACAATATTCCCCCAACACTGGTCAATCATTGTCTCGGCTCCCGTCCTCCTTGGGTCCTGCCTCCTCCGGCTTGACGATCTGGTAGGTGATGAGGTACTCCGGGTAAGCCTGTGAGGGAAGGGAGGGAAGGAAGGAAGGTGAGTGAGGGGAAGGAGGGAAAGGAAGGTCTGTATCAATTACTAATTCACCTTAAGCTATCAAATATTCCTTTAATGATGCTGAGATGAAGAAAGGTAACAAGTTTTAAGTCATTTGCATACCATTACCACCACCAAACATTCCCTAACCTAACTTACACACCTGTTCTCCTCTGTACACCACATACTCGGGGTAGCAGAGGCCGCCTGCGCTGGGCCGCCCCACAACAGAATGGTGGCCGGGAGGCGCGTGGGCCATCTTCATCGCTGAAAACTGTAGGAAGGACTTGCCCAAGGTCACCCGACACAGAAGCAGCTGCCTGTAACACAAGCAGAGTGGGTGGAGGTCAGGTTAGGTCAGGTCACTCGCTGGGATGGATTTGTATGATGACCTAACACTCAATAGAATATGATGACGGCTTGGAAGGAAGTGAGGTTAGGGAAGTATAGAATATGATGAAGGTATTCCTGACCTGTAACATGAGTAGCATGACCTGTCCTTGTGCACTGGACATCCACTTCCTCCACCAATCCCGTACACATACTGGTTGCTCTTGGATGAGTGCTCGGCAAAGTAGATTCCTGAAGCAAAGGAAATGTTTATACAGTAACATCCTGGGCATCACTTCATCTACTGTCACGACATAATAATACTTAAGAAACTATTGGGTACGTACACAACAACAACATTTAGGACACAGACACAGACAGCCACACACACACACACACACACTACACACCTGCCCCAAACATGCCGCCAATGTAAGCGTGCCTCTCGTCGAATCCTTTCTGCACGATGGCTGAGATGAAGGGAGATCCATGGAACAGCATCCTCTCTGTGGACTGTCCATTACTCTCCTCCGCTACCTCCCTGCGCCGGTGGGAGTACCGTTCCCACAGACGCTTGTTACGTATCTTCTGGATCTGTTGGAGTGGGTGAGTGTAAATAACAAGACACAAGACACACCATACCTTGACAGCCCTTCACCTTCCCCTCCCATACCTTAACACACCTTC
>JAPQNM010000044.1:325000-332500 GCA_029783475.1 Metacarcinus magister | reverse complement strand
AGAGAGCGATAATAAAACAAAATAACAGGACATTACATATTTCATTACCCTTAGCCTGTTTTTCCAATTGATAAAAAAATAAATAAATAAATAAAAAGATATAAAAAACATGTACTACCCATCCTTCCTCCCTTCCCTCCTACTTCTCTCCCTCCCTTCCACCCTTCCTTCCTTACCTGGGAGTCCCTACAGTTGATATTGTCTGGGTTGAGCAGCTTCTGTACCCTGGCCAGGTTGCCCTTCTTGGCCGCGTCTAGCAGTGCTGCATCGCCCCTTAGAAGGTCAGCTACATCCTGATCACTCTCCTTCACCAAGTCCAAAGCTGTGTGGCCGTCCCTGTTCTTACGGTTGACGTCCGCTCCGTGCTGTGGAGAGAGACATTTCATTCCATAATGCATATTACAACTAGGTAAACACACACACACACACACACCCAAGAGCATCCTCATCTCCGCCTCACCTTGAGTAGTAGCTTCACAATGTCGTACTTCCCCTTGGCCGCAGCCTCGTGTAGGGGAGTGAATTTCCAGAGGTCTGCCACGTTGACGCTGGCTCCGTGACGCACCAGCAGCTCAGTCACCTCATAGTGGCCGTAGGAACAGGCGTTGTGCAGGGGAACGAGGCCACTGGGAGGGAGAGGAAGGAGAGGTGAGTGAGGAGGGAGGAGGAGTGAAGGGAAGGGAGAGGAAGGAAGTGTTATTAAAGGAAGGGATGGGACAGTTATTATAAGGACAATGGAAGGGTAAGGAAAGTAAGGTTGTAAGGACACATTGATGGCTAATAACAGTGTGTAGTGAAACAAATGGAAATGTGAGAAGAAGGAAAGAAGGAAAGAAGGAAGGAAGGAAGGAAGGAAGGAAGGGAAAGAGAAAGGAAAGGAGAAGAAGAAAGTAAAGAAAAAACAAGAAATGAAGCATAGGAAAACAAGAAAGAAGACAAAGAGAGAGAAAGGGAGACACAGAGAGACAGAGATAGAAGCACCACAATAAAAACCACAACATAACATCACAAACACACACCAATACCCACCCCTTATCCTTGGCATGTACATCCGCTCCGTGCTGCAGAAGGTACTCCACAATGGGCACTCTATTATACCCCGCCGCAAAGTGGAGTGGGGTGGAGTGGCGTCCGTCTAAGTCCCTCACGTTGACCAAGTGAGGCTGAGCGGTGAGGATGCGGCGGACACAGTCAATGTCACCGGATTTAGAGGCTTCGAGGAGCTGCTGTTCTGTGTCTACGCCAGGGCCTGGTGGGTCTTCTGTGGGGGGGAGAGTTAGGTTAGGTTAGGGAGGTGTGTGTGAGTAAAGGTAAATGAGGTGAGGGAAGCCAATGAGTATGGTAACTTTATACAAACATTTCCTCTCTCTCCTCCTCCTCCTTCAGGCACTCTACTCTTACCATGCAGGAGCCGTTGTACACTGTCGGTGGAGACCTGTGTGGCGGTGTAGCCTTGAAGGGAGATGATGGAAGGGTCCACACCGTACTGCAACAACACCCGACACGCCTGCACGTCTCCCTCACGCCCACACCGGTGCAGCGCTGAAACACACACACACACACACACACACATATAGGGTCATGTATCTATCTTTTTATTATTTTTTTATCTATTATTTATTTATGTGATGCAGTACTGTGGACCTAAGACATAAGGTTCAATATTCAGCACATTCAGGCTTACCACACAAGCTGACTCACTCAAGCTAACTCACACAAGCTGACTCACTGACCTGTCTGTCCGAGGCCATCCAGAGCGTTGACCTTTGACCCGTGTTTCAGCAGCAGCTCCATGATGTCACAGTGACCTTTATCCGTACACACGTGGAGGGGGGTCAGGAATTCTTTGTTTTTCTCCTGCAGTGGAGCGCCCTTCCTCAGCAGGGCCTCCACTATGCCACGCCTCTTGCCCCCCGTAGAGGACACCGCACAGTGCTGAAGGTAAGGCAGAGTTGTTATAATAATAATAATAATAATAATAATAATAATAATATGTAGAGTGCTGCACAAAATCCTTACACACAAACATACATAGACAAACAAACACATAAATAAATAAAAACAGGAGTGAAAGTATAACCTCTCGTTTAACTTAACAACAAACACACACACACACACACACACACACACACTTACCAGCGGAGTATTGCCCGTGTATGGATGCTTAAAATTGATCACTTCGGGGGAGAGGAATTTTTTGAGTCTTGTAGCATCAGCCTGACGACACGCCTCCAGTAGACTGTGTCCCTTATACTCGTCTGGAAAGGTAACGCATCTTAGAACACCATCATCTACCTTCACTGTACTACTTGTGGATTAAAAGTATTACAGTGACACCATCCACTACTCTCCATTGTACTCCTCCATTACCAGTATTACAGTGACAATACTTACAAGCCAGTCAGCCAGTCAGTCAACACTAGTACTTACAAGCCAGTCTTTCCTGCAGTTCCCTTGAAGGTGCCGCATCAATTGCTGACTTGGAGTGACAGTTAAGGAGTGTTGGGTCAGCGCCGTGGGCCAACAGCAGCGAACACACCTAAGGAAGGACAAGGACAATGAAGGAAAGACAAGGACAATGAAGGAAGGACAAGCTACTCTGCAATTTACTGCGGCCTTAACTCTCAACAAGGGACCAAAAGGACTCAGAATTTTTTTATATCTATTATTGTCTTACCTCGATCCATGACTTAGATGCAGCCTCATGTAGGTTAGGTTAAGTTAGGTTAGTTTTTTCCACCAGTACAAAGTGAAGTGAAGTGAAGGTAAGTCAATCCCACTACAAGACAAGACCCCTACACATCCTACTACAAGTACAACACCCCCTACAAGTCCCCTTACCTCTACCCGTGACTTGGATGCAGCCTCGTGTAGGGGAGTAAACTGCCACAGGTCCATTGCGTTGACATTTGCACCGTGTTTAATGAGCAGCTCCGTCACCTCAAAGTGGCCGTAGGAGCACGCGTTGTGGAGTGGCACCAGGCCCCTGCGGAGGAAGGGAAGGAGGAGGAGGAGGTGTTAATAAGTCTCCCCCTCTCACCCCTGCCACACACACACACACACACATTCTCCCTCTCACCCCAGTCCCACCCCAACACCCCATCCTCACCCCTTATCCTTTGCATGTACATCCGCTCCGTGCTGTAATAGAATAGTAACAATTTCCGTCCTGTTGTAGCCGGCTGCCAGGTGGAGCGGGGTGGATTTGCGGCCGTCTGAGGCATGGCAGTTAACGTTGAGTGGAGTGAGTAAGGTGAGTAGGCGGTCCTCACTACCAGCACGGGCGGCCTCAAGCAGCTCCTCCTTCTTGTATTCTCCTGAAGGGGTGAAGGATGCAAGGTTAAAATGTGTACAAGAGGTGATGCAAATTTTTTTTTCATCTCTCTCTCTCTCTCTCTCTCATACACACGATAAATAGATAATAAAAGGAGAGATAAATTGAGGGGATGGGATGGGAAAGGTAATGCTGGTTATTTTATTTTTTCAGTATGTACTCTCTCTCTCTCTCTCTTACCTGTGAGCACGGAGCGGGCGTACGCATCAGCAAGGTCGAGTGCCGTCTTGCCGTCTGTGTTGCGGATGCTGTGGTCACCGCCATTCTGGAGCAACACTGAAAAGCAACACAACAGCACAGTGTAAGGTAAGGGTGTGTAGTTACAGTGTAATTCTTAACCAACACACACACACACACACACACATAACTTACCTAATGGAGTGTAGTTAGGTTAGGTTAGTGTAAGGGTGTGTAATTCTTAACCAACACACACACATACACACATACACACAACTCACCTATACAGACATCAAACTTGGACTTGGACGCCGCCTCGTGTAGTGGAGTGTAGTTCCAGTTGTCCCGTGCGTTGGGGTCAGCTCCATGCTTGAGTAGGAGTGACACCACCTCTGCATGGCCAAAGGAACACGCATTGTGGAGGGGAATCAGCCCCCCGTCATCCCTCGCACCCACCGCAGCCCCAAGGTTGAGTAAGTGTTCTACCACATCACGCCGACCAAACCCTGGAGTGGATGAGAGTGGTTAAGGATGGGTGAGAAATGGATGACTGTGTATAAGGATGAGTGTGGTTAAGGATGGATGAAGAGTGATTTAGGTGGATGAGTGTGTAGAGGATGAGGTTAAGGGCTGATGGATGAGGTTAAGGGCTGATGGATGAAGCTGGATGCTATACTAATGCAAGGGGCTGTTAGAAAAATGTACAGATGCAGAGAATATACAAAATATGACAAAATACAAAGATAAAAGGCAAGAACGGCTCTGAAATGTCAAAAAGATGGGAAATTTATGATGCACACACACACACACACACAGACAGACAACACACACACAGACCCACAGACATACAACACACTCATCACAGACATACAACAGACAACACACACACACACACACACACAGACAGACAACACACACAGACAGACAGACAACACACTCACAGACACACAGCACCTCATCATTACACTGTTACAGCCCACAGCTAAGACCTCCCCCCCCCCCCCCCCTCAAACAGTGCCAGAGTGCCCAGATCAACACAGCAGCGTAAGGGTAAAACAGACACACATACATACACACACACACGCACATAGAGGCAGCATATTACAGAACCTCACCACACCAGAACACACATAAAACTTCACACCACCCACCCAAACAGTGCCAGGAGTGCCAGATCAACACAGCACAACACAGCAAGAGTGAAAGTAACGAGTAAACACACCAAGGTCTAACGAACAGAACACAACACCAACACAACACACACACAACACCAACAGAACACATTAGAGACCTCACACCCACACATCTACCCAAATAGTGCTAGAAAAACCAATAGTTAAATCCAGCAGGTATAAAACAGCAGGTAGACAGGCTCCCTCACCTGCTGCAAAATGTAATGGAGATGATTTCCTTCCTGCTGTGTCCCTGGCGTTTACATTCTGCGTTGTGACCACCTTCTTTACCCTAACGAGGTCACCGTTCCTACACGCCTCGAACAGGTCACGTAAAGGGTCACTAGTGGAGATCTCATTCTGCGAGGCCAAGGCACACCTCCTAGAAGCCATTGTTGTGCCATTGTAGGTGGTGGTGTGCGAGGCCATGCAGCAAGACCCTTCCTCGACCGCGACTATACCACTCCTGACGCTACACCATCAACACCACAATACCAAGAAATATAACCATTGACTAGTATAATATAATAAAGGATGTTTGGTGTGTAAATTATATTATATGAATGAATAGTTAAGGTTTTAGAGTGGTGGGTTTGTGTAGTTGGTGTAAGGAATCGGACAAAGTAAATATCTCGGGAAATGCGAGACTTTGCGAGATGTTTTGGGAGTGACGTCATGACGGTAGGGCTGTGCGGTATCGAAAAATACCGATATCGGTAATACCGGATAGAAAAAGAGAAAAAGAGAGAGAGAAAGAGAGAGAGAGAGAGAGAGAGAGAGAGAGAGAGAGAGAGAGAGAGAGAGAGAGAGAGAGAGAGAGAGAGAGAGAGAGAGAGAGAGAGAGAGAGAGAGAGAGAGAGAGAGAGAGAGAGAGAGAGAGAGAGAGAGCGAGAGAGAGCGAGAGAGCGAGAGAGCGAGCGAGAGAGAGAGAGAGAGAGAGAGAGAGAGAGAGAGAGAGAGAGAGAGAGAGAGAGAGAGAGAGAGAGAGAGTACACATTATCTTTCTCTCCGGTTAATATATAATTTTACATCCCATTGCAGTCCAAATCATATGCATCATTTCCATTCTATTCTGCTATTTCGTCCTCTTCCCTCAAATCATCTGTAGTTACTTGTAGTCATATTTTTTTTATGTTTCTAATCATCACCTTCCATTCATCATCTGATTAATTCACGATTCCTTATATTGTTATGTTATGATATGTTTGTTGACCCTCGCCCGCCTCAACGTGTCGCATCGCCACTCACTACCGTCATTATTTCGTATTATTTCTCAGTCAAGAAGTAATGTTATGCCTCTTAGCTTTCTCATATAATACATCCTTCATTTCCCTAGCTGTTTGATGCCCCAACACTCTAACACTCTCGTTTTAAGTGATATTTAGGTATATTTACATTACCTATGAACCGCGCTCCCCCAAGCTGCAGACACACCACTCACTCACTCTTGGCTACCGTCATTATTTCGTGTTATTTCTCAGTCAAGAAGTAATGTTATGCCTCTTAGCTTTCTCATATAATACATTCTTCATTTCCCTAGCTGTTGGATGCCTCAACACTCTAACACACCCGTTGTAAGTGATATCTAGGTATATTTACGATATGTATGAGCCGCTCTGCCGCAAGGTGTAGCCTCGCCACCCACTCACTCGCTTCTCATCCTTTTCATTTCGTGTTATTTCTTGCTCACGAGGTAATGTTATACTTCTTAGCCTTCTCATATCATACATCCTTCATTTCCCTTGTTCTTCCGTGGTCTAATAGTGTAATTGTAAGTCACATTTAGGTATATTCATGATATATTTCAATAAGTCATATTCCCTCTCCCTCGCCTTGCGTCTGAGCCTCGCCCTCCCCGCCTCCCCCTCCCCGCCCAGCCTTCACATCCACTCCTCTCCCTCCCAACACAATACCTTTATTTATGATTCCTTATTGACCAATATTCTCAGGACCAGAGTTGGCTGCATTGTGGCCGATTTTCTTCCTCATGTGACCGGTTTTTCCTCCTCTTGTGACCGCTTTGAGCTCTCTGCTGCTCAATAGGGCCGCATAAAATTAGTTGCTGTTCAGATTAACAAAACTTCCATGTAAGAGAAATAATTAGGATAATATATATGTTTTACGACGTGATAAATTATTAGAAAATGGATGTTAGTATTAGTTTTATGTATAGTTGTCTGGATCTTCCAATAATTAGCAAAAAGAGAGAGCAACTATAAGCCTCTGCCTCACCATTATCAGCTGACTGGTCGGCGTAGGAGACTGTGAATGATCTCGTCATTATTTCACTTATTAATGTCTTTTACTCCAAGCTGTGACATCAGACGTGTAATATAGGTGTGACGTGATGCTGTAGTGGCTGGACAGTGGGGTGGGTGTTGGTGTAGCGTAGTGGTGATGAGATGTAGTGACGCCTCAGTGAAAATGGTGTTTACCGAACGTATAAGAGCATCAAACAATCTGAATGAAAATTTACGGAAACTTTACCCCGTGCAATGGTGTTTTAAGCGACCTAAACAGCATTTTAAGGATAGTACAGTGGAAGGCTCCTAATAAGAAGGATGTAGGGAGAGAGTAAGATAGACATGTGTAGGAGGAGAAGAAGGATACAGAGATAATACAAGGGAACACAAACAGCAACAGACCCTAGGGTACCCACGAAGGCTGTTTGACATAACTACAACAGGAACTACCTAGTGCAGGCCTCCGGGCCTTTTGTAGCTTCCTTATATTCTTATATATACTCTAGACTTACTATTTGAATTAGAGAAAGTATAGTACATGCTAAAATGGACCTCCACCCCCTGCCTCTATTTC
>JAPQNM010000044.1:285000-287500 GCA_029783475.1 Metacarcinus magister | reverse complement strand
GGAAGGGGGGGGAGGGGGAGGGGGAACTTTAAGAGCTGTCTTGTACGAAAGTGTAACGAGTGTGTAGGGAGAGAGAGGTGGCGTGGGTGGGTGGGTGGAAGAAGGTGGAGGGAGGGTGGATGGTAGGTGGAGTAGAATGGGTGGAGTAAGGTGGAGGGAGTAGTGACTGGACAACTCCATCCCAGTAACAAGACACTCGCCTCACGCCTCATTTTCCTCGATAAACAAGAGTAATACAGCTTTCATCTCGACCACTCTCTCTCTCTCTCTCTCTCTCTCTCTCTCTCTCTCTCTCTCTCTCTCTCTCTCTCTCTCTCTCTCTCTCTCTCTCTCTCGTGGGTCGTTACTGAGAGACAGAGAGAGAGATAGAGATAGTGTGTGTGTGTGTGTGTGTGTGTGTGTGTGTGTGTGTGTGTGTGTTTGTTTTCCAGTTACTTTCTAACAACTTATCAACAACACCAAACATTGTATTGCATTGTATTACTGGCCTAGTCTTTCTTCTTCTCTTTCAGTATTGCAAGCATGACACGTTAAGCTGTTTTTCTTCTCACTATAAAAATTATCTCTCTCTCTCTCTCTCTCTCTCTCTCTCTCTCTCTCTCTCTCTCTCTCTCTCTCTCTCTCTCTCTCTCTCTCTCTCTCTCTCTCTCTCTCTCTCCCTTCCCACGTATTCTTATCCTCCTCTCCCTCCCTCCCTCCCTTCCCTCCCTTCTTTTCTTTCTTCCGTGTGGTGTGTGACTGGCGTGGACGTGGGCGTGGGCGTGGGTGGTGGTGGCGAGGATAAATAAAGGACAGACAGACACAGGTACAGGTAAAGGTCTGAGGTGAAAGGTCAGTCAGTGTATGAAAATTACTATGTGTGGGAGAGTAATTATTGGAGTCTATCTTCTTTAAAGTCTGCAGGTAGGATGACCCCGTGCGAGAGAGAGAGAGAGAGAGAGAGAGAGAGAGAGAGAGAGAGAGAGAGAGAGAGAGAGAGAGAGAGAGAGAGAGAGAGAGAGATTCTGAAATTCCTTAGTGTTAATCTAGTTCACCTCGGGTCAGAATTTAGGGCGTACCAGGGCAGGGCAGGGGCGGGTCATGGGCGGAGCAGGGGTATGTACTAGTGGCTGGGGCGTGGCAGGGGGTGGCAGGGGTGGGATGGGTCTGGGTAGGGGCGTGGTGTGGTCTTTTTTAGAGCTGTACAAGACCATGGTGTGTGTTTTGGTGTGTGTCTTGGTGTGTGTGTGTCTTCGTATCTCTTATCTGACCCTGAGCCTCCCCCCCTCCTCTCCCGTTGCCTTGCTGGGGGAGGGAGGAAGGGGGTAGGGTAGAGGGGCAGGGGGAAAAAAGTGGTTGTGTGTGTCTGTGTGTGTGTGTGTGTGTAACCCCCACCCCCTCCCCCCCAGAGCACGACCTGGGCGTGGCCGTGGCAGTGGTGATAAATATGTAGTAATAACGATATTTATTACTATTTTTACTACTATTATTACTGCTTCTGCTGCTGTTATTACTACTACTACTACTACTACTTCTATCTAACCTTCTACTGCACCACCACCACCACCACCACCACAACCACCACAATACAATCAGGCCTCAAGGATGGTATTCGTTAATTAACAATAAATTGCAAACCCGTTGAATTTGTTTTCCAGGATCCTCACGCGATGCTTTCGATCCTGGCTTGATTAAAGACTAGGCTAGGCCGGACTGGAACAATGGGAATGGGGCTGGAACAAGGGGACTGAGACTGGAATGGTGCTGGAATAAGTGGCTTAGGCTAGGCAGATAACTGGAACAAGTGGCTGAAACTTTTAGGGCACCGCGGAGACACAGGGACTGAGAAAAAACTGGACTGTGGGCTTGAGTGTCTTAAGCCTTCCTCATTCTTTACTCTGCGGGCTGTAAGTGCATTCCTGGGGCTGTAATGGGGACCAGGAGGAGAGTTCAGGGGAAGGGGGCTGAGGTAGGGGTGGAGGCAGGGGGTACAGGGGCTGGTTTAGCAGGGTGATGTAAAGGACTGGAATTGAACGAACGTAGAGGCTTAATGAAACGTAGGAGGCAGAGAGACCATAGGGGACGTAAAGATACTGGGGGACACTGGGGTAAGCTGGGGAGACTAGGGTAAGCTGGGGGGGACTGGGGGAGACAAGGGGACATAAAACACAAGAAAACCAGGTAAAGACGAAGAGTTGGGGATGACTGGAAGGACGAGATGAGACGAGACACCAGGAAATTGAGGAGGGAGAGAGAGACACTGCAAGGGGGGCGGCCACGTCAAGGAAATGGGGGGAGGCTGTGTGACGTGTGAGGGGTTGACGTGGGTGTTAATAGGTCATCCTTCAGCACAGGGAGGAAGAGGAGGAGGAGGAGGAGGAGGATGTGGAAATAGAGGAGGATGAAATGAAGGAGAAAGAAAGAATGAAAGAGGAAAGAATAAAGAGGAAACAAGATGAACCGGAGGTGGAGGAGGATCACCCTGCCCCCCCACGCCCACACCCACGCCCACGCCAGACAG
>JAPQNM010000044.1:225000-275000 GCA_029783475.1 Metacarcinus magister | reverse complement strand
TCTTGTATTTGTTTTTCTTGCTTTCTTTTTCTTTTATTCTTTTTTTTGTCAGTGTGTGTGTGTGTGTGTGTGTGTGTGTGTGTGTGTGTGTGTGTGTGTGTGTGTGTGTGTGTTACTGTTCTTTGTTTTTTTGTTGTTTGTAGCTGTGGTTAAGATGACGTGGTGTGGTGGTGGTGTGTGTGTGTGTATGTGCGTGCGTGAAAGTGCTGGTGTGTGTGTGTGTGTGTGTGTGTATGTGTGTGTGTGTGTGTGTGTGTGTGTGTGTGTGGAGTGCGTCAGTGCATGTGTGTGTTTCTGAGGTGTGGTGGGGAAAAAGAAAAAAGGGGTTCCCCGCCCCCTACCGTTGGCTGCTGGGGGGACTGCCAAGGGGACCGGACGTGGTGGTGGTGGTGGTGGGCGTGGTGGGGTGATGATGAGGACACGTGCAGAGTTGGGGGGGTTGGGGGTGATGGTTGTGGTGGTGGTGGTGGGGGTGGTTGGGCAGATGGCAGCCACTATTTGTTTATGCTGCTGGCGTGGTGGTGCTTGAGGGAGGGGGGTGAGTGGGGGGGTTGGAGGGTGTGGTGGTGGTGGTGGTGTTGAGGGTGGTGGGGGGTGGCAGGTGTGGCTCACGGATCTCCGGTAGAAGGACGCTACGTTGCGCTCTTACACCGTCATTTGTTTTGTTTTTGTTTTAGCGTGTGTGTGTGTGTGTGTGCTTTTTCTTGCTTGACACGGCGTGCGTACGTATGTTGGTTTGTTTTTGTACATCCCCGCCCCACTTTTCCCTCGTATTACCCCGAAGGACGCAGGAAGGGCGGAGGGAAGGAAGAGAAAGGAGAAGGAGGAGGAGGGGGAGGAAGAGGAGCACCATTCCTACTACTCCGTCATCCTTCCATCTGTCTGTCCTTCCTTTCCCTTCACTCTCTCTCTCTCTCTCTCTCTCTCTCTCTCTCTCTCTCTCTCTCTCTCTCTCTCTCTCTCTCTCTCTCTCTCTCTCTTTCTTCTCCCTTTCATACACTCACTCATCTTCCCTCCCTCGCTCTGTACTCTCCCTTTCCCTTCAGTTTTTTCTTTCAAGGCTTTAGTTCTGAAACACATCTGTGACAGCACCATCACCACCACCACCGCCGGCCCTCGTGACACTCGCTGACACCTGACACGCGGGTCCTGACGGGGAGGGAGGGAACGATATAGTGTAGTAGAGGTGTACACTTTTACACACACACACACACACACACACACACACACACACATGGAGGTATCAAGTCATTATTCCGTAATGGAGGGGAGAGAGGAGGCTTGAACCCGGGGCGAGGAGGAGGAGGAGGTAGAGGAGCAAGAGAGGAGCAAGGGAAATAGATGACAAAAGAGGCGAGGCTGTTGCTGTTGCTGTTGCTGACGACGCCACAATGTAAACCTGGAACGGAGGTGTTGATGTGGTGGTGGTGGTGAAGGTGTTGGAGGTGGTGGTGGTGGTAAGGGTGAGGGGTGAGGGCTGAAAGGTGCCATTGAGACGGGCCAACACGGGGCTTCTGTTAACACGGCTGGGCTTATGAGGCTCTTTACTGTGATGGTGGTGGTGGTGGTGGTGGTCCGCCTCCTCACTCATCTGCGGGAGAAACAACGGTGAGGAGGAGGAGGAGGATGCGGGAGGGAGAGAGGCGGCACCTGGTAATTAGTGACAAGGACCGCCACGCCCGCAGGCCACGAGTCACACACACACACACACACACACACCACACACACACACACACACACACCACACACACACACACACACACACCTGCCCCATGCACCGTCCTCTTCCTCTTCTACTTGGGCGTAGGCGTGGTAATGATCCTCAGGTCACCGTCCCTTCGTCCCCTGCTGCTTCCTGGGGTGAGGTTGGTCAAGGGCGCGGCGGGGCGGGGAAGGGCGGGGCAGGGCAGGGTAGGGCAGGGTAGGGTTGGGCACCGCAGGAACCTTCATGGGCGTCGACCCAGCTAGAGGTGGTGGTGAGTCACAGGTCGCGGTGACTCAACCAGGTGTGTGTGTATGAGGCGCCCTACAAGGTGTGTGTGTGTGTGTGTGTGTGTGTGTGTGTGTGTGTGTGTGTGTGTGTGTGTGTGTGTGTGCAGCGGTTCATGGTTTTGATTATTACACTCATGAAATTATTTATCCTAACTGAGTGCCGCGCGGACTTCCGAATTAATTAGGTGACCAACATTGTTCATCATTAATTAAACTCAACCTGAAAACAAACAAATACCTGGCCGTGCCTTGCCGTGCCGTGCCTTGCCTTGCCGTGCCGTGCCCGTGCTTGCCCTGTCGTATCTTGCCGTGCCCTGCTGTGCGTGCCGTGGTACCTATCGTGCCCTTCCCACACTGAGCTCACCTCGTGGCCGCCGCTTGAGGGACCCTGTGGAGGAAGGCGGAAAGGCGGGTGGTGGCGGTGGTAACAATGTACTGGTGGTGGTGAGGGTGGAGGGGTGGAGGGGTGTCCTGGGGTGGCTGGGACAAACTTTTGGTTACGTAGGCCTCTCTGGGGCTGGTGGGGGATCGGGGGGGGACGCGTGTTCTGAGGCACGCGGCTGACGGGGCGTCGCTATCCTTGGTATGAGTCAGGTGTGTGTGTGTGTGTGTGTGTGGGTGGGCCTTGGGTATGAGGCCTTGACCTGTAGGGTGACGGTAGCGGCGGCAGCTTTTGTCAGCCTCACATTTTTATCATTCCTCAACACCAGAATTTTCAACAATAAAACTGTGAGTTGGAATTCACGTCCATGTCCGTGATTGTTGCCGTCTGGGAGGGTGGTGGCAACGCAGCCCACCAACCCACCAGCCCAAACGCCCACCCGCCCTCCACCCAGCTGCTCCCGTCCTCCTCCTCCTCCTCCTCTTCCTCCACTCTCTGTCAGACTAAACAGGCAATGCATCAACGCAACACGAAAATGCTTCCATAATCATTGAGAAAGATTGTGTTGGGAGAATGAGACTGTTACACACACACACACACACACACACACACACACACACACACACACACACACACACACACACACACACACACACACACACACACCCGTCGTCATGTATCTTGTTGCCCCTCCCGAGGCTTGCCATGCCATCCGGTGTTGCACGTCAAAACAAAACAAAACAAACAAAACAAAAGCCTCGCAGCGTGATCGTGTGTGTCAGTACTAATATAACAACAACAACATTATTATTATTATTATTATGATTACTATTTTTTTTATTATTATTATTATTATTATTATTTTCCTCCTCACATTGTCTAAGTACATTTGAGGAGGTATATTTGATGTATTACAATGTGCTGTATGTACTGTATTATACCCGTGACTACACCACCTCTGTTACTGCGTTAATGTGGTGGTTTAACGGAGAGGTTGTTGGTGGTGGTGGTGGTGGAGGTGGAGGAGGTCTTAGCACTATCTCAGGTTTATCTTGCGGGTATCTTTGGTATGTCTGGCGGTGCGTTGTGTTGGCGGCACTGAGGACGAGGAAGTTAGGAACGCGGCGGCGGCGGCGGCGACTCAGTTAGGGCTGCAGCACCACACACCACTGACGGTCAGGCAGAGTTACTTAAACCTTGTGTGTGCCCTGCGTGTGTGTGTGTAGTGTCGTGCCCGCCTCACCACCCCTCACCACCCCACGCGTTGCCTTCAAGAAATATTGTAGACGGAGTTGCTCAGTGTTATTACCAATTTATAAGTGACTAGTGTTATAGTTAGTTAATAAGTTTAATAAATTCGCTTTGTAGGTGGCGTGGAGTGAGTGTGGAGGGAGGATGAAGGGGGAAGGGCTGCGGGTGTAAAGGAATACGGAAAAGGAAGCAGGGCAGGGAAGAGAAGAAGGGCGGGCGAGGCGAGGGCGAGGGTGAGCTGGGAGAGGAAGCAGTGAAGTGTTGGTGGTGTCGGGTGACGCGGCGACAAGGGGACGACGGGAGGGATGAATGAGCGGCCTCAACGAGCTAATTGGGTAATGTCTTGAGCGGGGCGAGGGTGGAGAGGGGCGGGGAGGCGTGTAGGAATTCGTGTGTTAGCTAACAAGTCATATTTTCAGGACGTTAACACTGGCTGGGCCTCGAGTCTGGCGTGAGTCACTAGAATCCTTAACAGACAGACAGAGGGCAGTGATCGGGGATGGAGTTGAGTTGAGGCCACGCTGCGTCGCGACCCTAGGCAACGCAACGAGGTTCTTAAGTGCTCCCGGGGTGAGAAGAGCCACGCCTTTCACAGTTGTTTTGCCTCACGCCGGGTAGCACACTGACCCTCTCTACGCCTCGGATGGTGTTGGGGTTGTGTTGGGGGTGAGGGGTTCAGGGCCTTGGAACCACTACCACCACTACCACCACCATCACCACCATTATATATATACTATCATCCCGTCATGGTTGAATTTAACATTAAGTGGTGTTTTGGCATTATCGCGTTGCATATAACACACACACACACACACACACACACACACACACACACACACACACACACACACACACACACACACACACACACACACGCACACAACCTTTTACCTCGCCGACCATTCCATTCCATCACTTTACTTTCTCTTTTTGTTTCTGCTTGTCTGAACCCAGCATGCCTTTCCAACCATTCTCTCTCTCTCTCTCTCTCTCTCTCTCTCTCTCTCTCTCTCTCTCTCTCTCTCTCTCTCTCTCTCTCTCTCTCTCTCTCTCTCTCTCATTATCCACTCTTGGAACGTCACCGCCACTTTCTGCTTCTCTCTCTCCCTCATCTCTTCACTTTTTTTCTCTCCCTCATTTTTCCACGCCTCCTCCTCCTCCTCCTCCTCCTCCTCCTCCTCCTCCTCCTCCTCCTCCTCCTCCTCCTCCTCCTCCTCCTCCTCCTCATTCGCTCCTCCATCACGCACTCGTCTCCTCCTCTGTCTCTTCACCTTCCCTCCCTCTTCTCTCCAACTCTCCCTCGCTTTTCTCTCCTCGCGACTTTGGAGATAACCTGCTACTTGTCACAGGAGGAGGAGGAGGAGGAGGAAGAGGAACAGCGAGGGTGACAGAACTCTTCTCTGACTTTCTTTACCTTTACAAATGACTCGTAAAGGACTAACTAACTGATTCCTTTATATTTTACGTATTTATGTTCAGGTTACCAAGGAAGATAAATAGATAGAATAGATAGATAGATAGATAAATAGATAGATAGATAGATAGATAGATAGATAGATAGAAGAGGGTGTACAAGTCCCTTCAAGCCAGTTAGCTCACTCAACGCTGAACGTGACCCAGCGCTGATCTCTCTCTTTCACCCTCTCTCTCTCTCTCTCTCTCTCTCTCTCTCTCTCTCTCTCTCTCTCTCTCTCTCTCTCTCTGTCCACTCCTCTTACTCCCTAACGATGTACTCCTCCTCTTAGACCCCAGGCGACAGAAAGGAAGGAAGGACAGAGGTACAGGAGTAGGTTAGGTTAGGTTTAGGATAGGATAGGTTAGGTTAGGTTAGGCTAGGCTCTAATTCAAGTAGTTAGTGTAGAGTAGTTATATCAAACAGTCTTCGCAGGGACCCTAGGGACTGTTGCTGTTTGTGTTTCCTTGTATTCCCTTGTATATAACAGAGGTTTATTTAGTGTCTTTGATTCTCTACCAAGTCGGGTCGGGTCGGGTTGGGTCTTCTAGGTATAATTTCCTATCAGATGTATGACAATAGACTCTCAAGGGTGAAGGATGAATAGAACAGAATTAGAGTTAGGCTTAGATTGTGTTATCAGCTTGTGTGTGTGTATGTGTGTGTGTGTGTGTGTGTGTGTGTGTGTGTGTGTGTGTGTGTGTGTGTGTGTGTGTGTGTGTGTGTTCTACTTCCTGTCGGCTGTTCGTTGTATAAAGAGTTTCTGTGATTGATTCTCTGATAATCTTACCAAGGCTGCTCTAAATCTATCATATATTTTCTCTCTCATTTGTTATCATCTTACCTTTACGAAACAGGTGTTAGGTGTTAGCGGCGGCGTCTTCAAATAATGTTATAGGAACCTCACAAGTTATGTTATGTCATGAAGGTATAATAACTTTTTATAGCACTGTCACACTTCTCACACTGTCACACTAATCACACTGTCACACTAATCACACTGTCACACTTATCAGTCAGTCAGTCCTTGGGTGAGGTGAGAGAGACAGTGTGACACGTCCTATATATACACGCTTTTTCTAGTATATATATCACTAACGCTAAATTAATTATATACATATCACCATTATTCATCATCCTCAATAAGGTAAGGTAAATCGACGATAAAAAGTGCGCGTTGCAATAATATTTGTCTATATTAAAAAAAGAAGAAAAAAAAAACTCGTGGTATCTCTGCGTTGCTCTGTCCCGCTTTTCACGATCACTTTTGATGTTATGATGTTTTTGTCAAGACCAACATGGCGGCGTGATCGTGTGATGTTTTGTTGTTGCAGAGAGAGAGAGAGAGAGAGAGAGAGAGAGAGAGAGAGAGAGAGAGAGAGAGAGAGAGAGAGAGAGAGAGAGCGAGAGAAGTTTAATCAAGTGTCCAGGTAGGAAGGAAGGAAGGAAGAATAGCAGGCAGGCAGAAGGGAGGAAGGGAGAGAGACTTTAGACATAGAGCACGTTATCTTCCCCTCGTTGTGGTGGTGGTGGTGGTAGTAAAGGCAACACTTGTGGTGGTTAGCTAAGGAGACCCAGTGAGGCAGGGAGGAAGGCAGGGGCGGCAGGGTAATGAAGGGTAGAATACAATATCACGGCAGAGTGGAGTTGCAAGGCAGCTCTGCAAAGGCTGACTTGACTAACTTTGGCGGGAAACAGGATGATCGGGTAAGCGGGGAGGCGGAAGGAAGGCACTAGAGGAGGAGTCAGCAGAGGTGTGTGTGTGTGTGTGTGTGTGTGTGGCGGGGACCAGGTCGTTAGGTTAGTAGGTTAGGTTAGGTTAGGTTAGGTTTGATTTGATTTGATTTGGTTTGGTTGAGTTAAAATAAGTTTGGTTAGGTTAGTTTGGCTGCCGTGTCTCTCTCCTGACGGTTCATGTTTCATCCGTCAGCGTCACAAGGCTTCTCTGGGATGCTATTTCGTCCCTCGTAATGCATAGTGTGTGTCGGCACTGTCAGACCCGAGGGAGGAGAGTGCCACGTGGTATTTCTGAGCAGGAGTGATGGGTTGGGTAGGGGGTTGGGGGTGTAGGGTAGGAGGTTTGGGGATAGGGTAAGGGGGTGTAGGGGTGGGTACTATATTGCCTTGTCGTGCGTATCGTCTCAGTAATGGGTCGGTAATGCTGTGTTGATGTATGTGTGTGTGTGTGTGTGTGTGTGTGTGTGTGTGTGTGTGTGTGTGTGTGTGTGTGTGTGTTCATTCTAGCCTCTCGGGGGAAGCCTTGGTGGGTCGGGGCGGGGCGGGGCAGGGCAGGGCAAGACAAGACATGGTATTGAGAGGAGTGACCCTATAGGCGTTGTGAGTGAGGGTGATATGCGGGCAGCGGGGAGTGGGTGGTGATGGGGGATGATGGTGGTGGTGGTAGTAGTGGTGGTGGTGGATGGTAGTGGGTGGAGGCGGGTAGTATATACTGGGTATTGATCACATCATTTACCATCAGTTCCACCGCCTCCCCTCCCCTCCGCAGCTGCTTCCGGGGGTCTCTCCTGGAGTGAGTGGCGGGGCGTGGCAGTGGTGGGGCGGGGCAGGGGCAGGGGGAGGGGCGGAATATTGAGGTTCCTAACTGAAAGCGTCCAACGTGATCCTGTTGACATGTGACGCTGAAGGTTGTAAGGTGGGGTGAAGGGCGTGGGCGTGGCCTGGGTGGCGGGTCACAAGGGCCTCTCACCACCTGACGCGGGACTCCTGACGCGGGGGGTGGGGATGTCAGCATGCCCCGCCCACTGCCACACCTCGCTAGGCAGACCATGGCACGATTCTGCTGGTATTGATGGTGTGTGTGTGTGTGTGTGTGTGTGTGTGAGTGTGTGTGTGTGTGTGTGTGTGTGTGTGTGTGTGTGAGTGTGTGTGTGTGTGTGTGTGTGTGTGTGTGTGTGTGTGTGTGTGTGTGTGTGTGTGTGTGTGTGTGTGTGTGACAAGAATTCATTACAGTGGTGGTCCCGTTAGTGAAGACCTCAGGGCAGCAGAGGTCAGGCTGCGTCACCCTCTCCCTCAACTCACTGACTGACTGACTGACCGACTGACTTGCTTTCTAACAGTCGGTCGCGTGGCCTTGACTGACCTTGTCCGGCCGCCTCACGCCACGCAGACCTCCGTTACATTGCGGAAGTGAAAAGGTGTCCTTCACTCCATGATACAACACCCGGTGCGTCGCGTGAGAAGTCCTGTGGCTTGAGGGCGACCCTGAGGCACGCTCGACCCCAACCCCGCCCCTTGTCACCCCAATTCCCACGCCCAGACTGTGAGGTTGTTGAGTGTGGTTGTGGTGGGGGTGAAGGCGTCATTAGGAGGCTGTGGGGGGTTGAGGAGGGGATGGCCGGGGGGAGTGGGGGTGGGGGGTAGTTATAGAGGGTCTTAATGAAGCCTGTGTTGTAGTGTTGGGAACTGGGAACCACCTGCAGTCCACCCCGGAAGCTGCCGCGCAGGTGTGTGTCGCTCCCACCCTCCACCACACACGTTCACAACCCTCCACTTTCCCGTACATCTCCACCACCCCCAAAAACTCCCCCCAACACGCTCACAACCCACATGCACAGTTTCACTCAGCCCATGAACACTGGCTGGCGTGCATGGCTCCTCGTTCTCCTTCCCTCCGTTGGTGTGAGTGTGAGCTGAAGTGAATTGAATGTGATGCACGAACACGTTAATGTATCGTCACGTACTATGAGTTATAGCAACACTAACTTGTTATCTTGGGCGACGAGGCTGATCTCCAGGACGTGAAGGTGGCGCGGCGCGGCGTGTTGGTGGTGTGTAGTGTCCGTCGTGGCCTCACTCATGCATGACGCTGACATTGGGCACGCCATCGCCGCTCACCAGGCAGGCACCACTACCACCACCACCACGCCCTCAACCCACCACCATGTACCACCGCCTCGCAGGGAAGACGCAGTCACCCTGCGAAGCAAGACATCAATTTTACCAGACGCCGAGCCTCCGTGAAGGTGGCCCCGCCCCGCCAAGGCATGCATGGGGGTGATCCCTGAGGAGGCAGCGACGGGCGGGACACCCTCTTTTAAGGCTAATAAAGAGAACTCAGGTGACGATCGGATGGTTCACAGGTGTTGATACAGGTGTTCAACCCTTCCCCCCCTCCCCTCCACTCCCTCCCTGCGCTGCGTGGTCGTTGACCCTTTTCTGTAGTCGCTGTGGTGTGGTGCTTTAGCGGTGGTTACTGGTTACCTGACACACACCCGAGCCCCGGTTACCGCCCTCAGTGCCGCCCCTTCCCTTCACTCATGCCGAGGCCGTCATTCCTTCGTCATGCAATCAGTGGGTTTCCAAATCTGCATGACAGTGACAGGCATTGATTGATGTGGTCTGTGGCGGCGCAGACCACCGCGGGGCAGCCCTGAGGAGCTTCGCGTCCACCGCTAACCTGGTGTTTCCGTCCCTTCAAGCACCCAGATGGAGGCCTTTGAGGGGCTTTGTGTGTGTGCAACGCTGCGTGTGGCTGTTCGTTACTACATTACAGAGAGAGAGAGAGAGAGAGAGAGAGAGAGAGAGAGAGAGAGAGAGAGAGAGAGAGAGCGAGCGAGCTATCTTCGTGACACTTCTTATAACACTGCAGACGTCATCAGCAGTGGGTGCATGACGTGTTTCAGTGCTTCGTTGGCGGCTAACACTGCTTCGAACACGGGACACCCTCGGTAAAGATAGCTTGGAGTGGCGTGGTGTTGCGGGGCGGGGCTTGGGAGGCGGGGCTTTCACTCCTCACACACACACACTCCTCAGCCGAAAGGATAATAGCAAAGGAGGCAGGCAGTCAGCAGATATATCAGCCTTCTCTTCTCTTCAATTTGCAAAGCGCTGACAAAACTGACCCCGTTTCTCTTTTGTTTCGCTTCGCATGACTCGGTCTCGCTGGTGAAAAGTGTCTGCAAGCAACATTTTAGTCAATCAGTAAATGATGACAAAGCCTCCGCGTGAAAGTGGTAATAGTGTTTTTTTCTTCTCTCTTTTTCGAAAATACAGAACATAGATAACAGGCCGGCGTGCAAATGAATATCGGTATTGTTTATTTATTTTTATCCTATTATGTATGCCGCAGGAATAATTGGTCCGCGTGTACTCCTTGCCCTGATAAAATTAAGGCGGGTGTTTGCAGGCCGCGGCGATGCTCATCTGTTTTTATATTAATTTCCCGAAATATCGACCAAAACAAGGATTATCAGATTAACTCAGTGTGTTCCTTTAGCTTATATCTCCTTTAATCTTTGAAATTCTATACAAATTTGTACCCACCAGTCTGCGATGACGCCCGCTGAGGTAAATATCAACCCACGCATGCGCACTAAAGGACACAGTATAATGTATTAATGTTTTATACAACGTCGGTGCAGAGGCCTCGAGGCGACCCTAGCGTGTACCTGTGTCACTCCTCTTTCCCTCGCGGCTTCCTGGTGGGCTTAGATGGAAACACTGAAGAATGGAAACACTTACTCATAACACTAGGTTGAAATTATTTACTGTTGCCTTGAACCCTCCCACCTCTCTCTTCCCTCTCTCTCTGGCTGGAGGAAGTACGGCATCGCCTCAGGAAGCTGTAACCATATAATAGTGCATTGCCTCCGCCTCCCTCCCATGGCAGTCAGTCGTTGGCCGGTGGAAGGGTGGGAGGTGCAGTGCAGTGTCCTCTTCGGTATCCATCTTTCCCACGCTTCCTTCCTGTGGTTCTCCCCTCTCGTCTTGTTGAGATTCTTGTGCGTGGCGTGATGACTGATATGTACAGAAAGAGTAGTGGAATTTAAGAGTCTTGGCTGATAAGTACTTAGAATCAGCGAAGTATTGAACAGTCGCGTTGAAACAAGTCGTTATATTATGTCCATCCAGAGTTTTGATAATTCCGTGAAGTGTTAATTCGTGCAAGGTGAGGATGTGACATACTTAACTTAACCTGTGTGTGTGTGTGTGGTGTGTCTTGTATGAGAAATAAGTGTCTGGTTTATACTTGTGGATGCACCGCCTGGGAGTATGTATTAAGGGCAGCATGACGACCTCCTTATTAAATAGTCTTGCATGGTGAATAGTGTGGTTAGACCTGACGCTAGGGAGTGCGTTGCGTTGTGTTGTGTTGTGTTGCGTTGCGTTGCGTTGTGTTGTGTTGTGTTCTGTTCGGAGTAAAGTCGATATAACTTTGTGTTCTATTTGGTTGTGTTCTGAAGGTGTGTTTGGATCAGGCAAACCTAACCTAACCTAAAAAATTATTAATATATACGATGACATCTCTCCCTTCCTTTCTTCATTCTATTTTTCCTTCCTTCATTTCCATCCATTCTTCCTTCCATCCTTCCTTCCTTCCTTCCTTCCTTCCTTCCTTCCTTCCTTCCTTCCTTCCTTCCTTCCTTCCTTCCTTCCTTCCCTTCTTTCTTCCCCTCCCCCCTTCGTTCATTCCCCTCCCCCCCACCCTCCTGCATTCCATCCCCGCCTTCCCGCCGCGTGCATCCGCCAGCTGGTTAGGAAGGACACTGATCCCACACCGGAATGAAAGAAATGATTAGCGTTGGGGTGCGATCTCCTGAAAGTCGTGGTGGTGGCGGTGGTGGTGGTAGTGGTGGTGGTGATGGTGGTGGTGGTAGTGGTGGTGGTGGCAGCTTGCGGTTTTTACAGATCATGTTCTTTTGTGTTGTAATTAATTCTCTCTCTCTCTCTCTCTCTCTCTCTCTCTCTCTCTCTCTCTCTCTCTCTCTCTCTCTCTCTCTCTCTCTCTAGCGTGTGTACCTTATCGCTAAGACGTAATAAAAGCCGCTGCTACACAAGGAACTCTACCAACACACACACACACACACACACACACACACACACACACACACAGGGGGGGGGGTTAGTGTGGGTTTTGTGGGAAGGATTTGAACTTGATCTTGTGGGTGTGTCTATGTTTGCATGGCGATCCTAAGGGGTAAGGAACACCTTTTTTTATCTGTGTGTGTGTGTGTGTGTGTGTGTGTGTGTGTGTGTGTGTGTGTGTGTGTGTGTGTGTGTGTGTGTGTTACCCCGTTATCTCTAGTAGTAATATTTAAGATTTTCCTGTTTATATCTGTGTCCTTTAAACGTTTCCTACAACACCAATTTTCCTTCCTTTCAGAGTAACGAAGTATGCTGGTTGAGAACACTGGCGGTGGTGGTGGTGGCGGCGGAGGAGGCGGCGGCGGCGGCGGTGGGGAAGGTAAAGGAACTAATGGTGTTAATGGCAGCAGCAAGGGTGGAGGTGTGGTGAAGACGAGCAGCGGAACCAAGACTGGCCTGGGAATGTTGAGCAGGGGCGGGGGCGGCATTAGTAAATCCCCATTGGCGGCGGCAGCAGCAGCCACACCGCCGCCCACCACGCCCGCTAAGAGCTCCCTGGAGAACCAACTGTTGTACACGCCGCCCCATGTGCTGATCCGGTCCATCTCGTCCCTCTCCCAACACTCCCTGAGGCCCGTCACGCCAGAGAGCGATCAGGTCAGTGCCCCAAACCGCGCGGCACCTCGCTATACTCGGTGTGGTGCTTACATAGCCTCTAGTTTTTATATCTTTTAGCTTTTACATCATATTAATCTACTATTATCATTATTATTATTATTATTATTATTATTGGTGGTGTTACAGGATGAAGGTGTGGTGTCCGTACCCGCGTTGAGGAAAGGTGTGCTGCTGCAGGCTAGGGACCGTCTCTTCTCCCGCTGGAAGGAACGTTACTTCGTGCTTACGCGAGACTACTTGGCCTGCTTCCGGCGAGGCTCCACCAAGTATTCCGAAATGGGATCCTTCATATTTAAGGTAAGAATACATGGCACTGTTTTTAGGTCCTATTTACTACTACTACTACTACTACTATTAAGGAAAGCAGTCAGTAACCCAAGACCTAAAAAACAGTACACCATCGCTGTCTGTGAATGCGCATCGCCCCGCACGAGTCCATGCACGCCACTTTGGAATACTTAAAGTCTAGAATACTGTGTTATAGGTGTTCAAATGGAAGAAAATAGTGTTAGGAAGCTGTAAGTAGGTTTAAAAAGGTTGTTAGGAAGTTTAGATTAGTGAAAAAATGGTGTTCGAATGTGTTAGAAGGTGTTATTAACTACCACTTATATAGGAATGCGTACTGTATGCCTTTCCCTCTGCGCCTCACTGGTAGCCTAATGCATTTACAATCATGTCTTCTCTCCTTGGCACCGACCCTCACACGTATGTCTGTATGTATGTTCAAGGCAGCACGTGAGAGTTTAAAGTTCCGCGAGGACTTGAGAAGCAGCGTAGAATTAAAAGGTGTTGTTGTTTGCAAGGACACGCCGCCAGTATGTGAAGGTATTTCCTAGTTGGTGTGGGAGAGAGAGAGAGAGAGAGAGAGAGAGAGAGAGAGAGAGAGAGAGAGAGAGAGAGAGAGAGAGAGAGAGAGAGAGAGAGAGAGAGAGAGAGAGAGAGAGTAGCATCCTTGATAAGACAGTCGTTTCATTAACATAATAAAGGCGCCTTCACACGGTGCAATAAGCGACTGGTTTTGCTAGTCGCTAGTTTTCAGTCAGCCCGGTGTAGCGTCAATTTTCAGCAAAAGCCTACACACGAGCGGGATCAACCAACTAGACGCTAGCAGCTAGCCAGAGGCCGAAAGTTGTAAACAAACAAGATGTGCTTGTTATACAGTTGTTCCTTGTGGTCCCAGTGATATCTGCATTCCCTCACTTGTTCCAATAAGGAAATTTCTGCTTTTTTGGCCCACATTCTTTCTATTTGCTCGTTATTTTCTCTACACAAGCAAGTAGACTCCTCACATGGACACTGTTTGTTACACTGTTTGTTGTTGTGGTGATGGACTGGCTTGATCTTAGCGGGGTGACTCCCAACCCAAGTCCAAGTTCAAAAATCATGCTAGCGACTAGCAAAACCAGTCGCTTATTGCACCGTGTGAAGGCGCCTTAACCTCAGTGAACCACGCGCTGCCTCTGTCACTGTCCTCCTCCTCTTTATTGCCAACAACGCCAGTACTACGACAATCTGCTGTCATCCGCCTCACCTGCGCCTTCCTCAGGAAGACCGGTCAGCTACCACGCCTGTGATCACCTCGCAGGACACCACCAAGGCGAATAGGGTCTAATAGACCGTCACAGCCCTAAAACACCACCAACAACAACAACAGTCACCTGTATTTAACACCGTACTAATAATGGTGTTTAAAGTGTTATGTTCAGCTTTACGTGGCAGGGGTGTGGCAGGAAAGGTGAGTGTGACCCTGTAATACCTGTAGGGAAGGGCGGCAGGGGTTAGCAGGGCCCAGGGAAGGTGTAATAAGGTAGTAACTAACTTCTTCTTCTTGTGACCGCTAGCAGCCAGACATATTTCTTCGTTTTAAACCTTCCCTGTTCCTCTACATGTCATTTTGAGGGATGGAGGAGCAGTAACACATCATTCTTCACCATTAATAGTGGAGGGATATAAAGAAAACATTACCTGTTAAGTATAAATAACCTTAATAAATAACATGAACAGGTTTCAACAGGTAGACTAAGATGGCGGCCGTGTGTTGGCTGGTGGATCACGTATATATTAAACCAAAATTGAGATTTTTATTATACACAGGAAAGCAATTATATATACTTTAAAAAATCGTCTGAAATGCCTACCCGTTTTCTACATAAACATTTGTTATATTTGATTCGTATTTATTTCATGAAAAATGTTTATTTCTAAGGTCAATCATAGAATCGAATAATAGAATAAAGTAATAATAATGAAATTAAACCAATGTAAACCATAGAATAGAATATATAAAAATGATTCAAACCGAAAGTAAAGCCTAAATAGACCATAACACAAAGAAAAACGGAAAATACAACGAACAAATGAGGAAAAAACACCGTAATTATTTGTTTACATCCAAGAGTGTTAATTATAGCGTGTTAGGTACAGTAAAAGAAGTGTTAGGACATGGTGACTTACAAGGATAGAGATGAAGGTGAGTGTGTTGTATTGTGAGTGTGTTATGGTGGGCTAACGGGCTGGCAGGCTGACGAATCGGCAAAAATCGATAAAAATACGGGTATACCGAAGAGCTTCTATTGCCTGTAATACCGGTAATACTGTCCCGAAAATACTGGTATATCGGTATACCGGATATAGGTACCGGTCAATAGGTAGCTTTAAAAGACGGTTAGATCAGAGTATGGATAGGGATGACGGGTGGGATGGCTAAACATTGGATTATTCCAAGGATGGGAGACAAGGAACTGCCTCGTGTAGGTCATTAACTGGCCTTTTGCAGTCTCCTCATTTATTATGTTCTTATGTTCTTAATAAAGTGTTCAGTTAACCTTGGGTGTATGCATGCACTTGCTATGCTATACGTGGCTGTCACTGTCTCTGTCAATGTCATTCTCCCTCAGCTCCTCGCCAACACCTGTACGCTATTAATAACTAAAGAATCTGTCTGCCCTTGCATGCACGTCCGGTTAAAACAGAATAGTATCGGCAGCGCGTGATGGTTGGTCCTGGCCGCCGCTGTTTCATGCATCTGACAGACACAAGGCACGCTGTTTGGCATCTCGAGTAGCATCTTGAGTATAGAGTCGTGGTGGTGCCTCATAAACGCTTGGCTGCTGATTGGAGGGATTCAAGGAGCATTACGCGTTCCTACTCCCCCTCATGAGTCAGTTTTGTGGAAGTTGTTGCTGGTAAGAAGTCTTGGGTGTTCAGGGAAGGGAAGTAGCGACGCCCACTACCACGGAGACACAATCAGTGGAGGCTCGTGGCACGTCATCCTCTGCCGCGGGTTAATTCTTTTGTTGTCATTGATGTTTGTTTATTTACTAGTGGCGGGCGGGTTGAGATGAACGCCATGCAGTCAGGAACGTTTGCTGGGCTCACTCAAGTCCTTGCCGTCAGCTATGTACGGGTTTTGGCGTGCGTGTGTACATGAGTGTGTGTGTGGGTGTGTGTGTGTGTGTGTGTGAGAGTGCAGACACGTTCATCACTCCTCACCACGGCACAGTTGACGCTGGGAAATAATGAGAAACAGAACGCAATAATGTCCGGTCTAGAATACGATGAATGCACTTACTTAACACATCTATATAGGAGACAGTGCAGCCACGCATGTACTGCCATAAATGGACACACCGGAAAATAGTTACGCTACACACCCTCGGAAACGCACCTTAGCTATTCATGATGAGTGAGTGTGTTTATGTTAACGGTGCGCGATGCCGACGAGGAGATGGATAGAGTGCTGTGCTGAACCCATGACCAGCACTACCCCTTGACAACAAGGGATGGGAGGGGATGGGAGAGGGGTGACGAGGAAGCCTTAGTTTGTTAATATTATATATCTCACACATTATAGTTTAAGTTACGTCCTATGTGTATGATGTTATTCAGGAAGTGTTCGATGATTTACACTCGAGGCTTCGCGGCACATTTGAGAGTTAGGTTTGCAGACACTTCACTCCTTGCATGATGAGAGAGTCCATCCATCCAGCCATGTAGCAGGACTGACTGACCTTCACTTACGTCACTGGAGTTTATTTAGTATGCTAGTGTGTTATCCAAGTGGCGATAGTGAAGTGTAAATGTTTGGTGAGTGAAGTGAACGGTTTATATAACGTGTGATGGAAGGCGACGCAGTGACCAACCTTGAGCCATTTTCATTGTTCGGTATTGATTGTGAAGATGAAGATAATGATAATGATAATTTTGATGAAGGAAAAGATATGTCATCAGGCGTGTGTGGACATTATTACTTGTCATATTAAGTTTATCTGATGTGACTTGATTCTGTTCATCAGCTGTTTAGTGTGTTAAGGAGTGTTAGGACAGAGGTTAGGTCAGCCCGCCACCATCCGACAAGACTCACAGCTGCCCTGACTCCCTTCCTCCTTGTTACAACTTAAAAGGTTTGCAGCAAGTATGATCCTCTTAAGTTTACACAGTCAGTCGGTTCCTCCAGATCCTTATTTGCTAGGTTTCTTACTCCTCGTAATCCTAAGCAGCTCGTAGTTGTCCAGACGTAGATGATCTTGTTATTAGTTGCAAGACACGGAAAAGTCAAAGTTTGAACTATGAAAAGGATGGACGAAACGACTACAGGAAATTAAGGGATGATGAACTGTATCTTATAAATGATCATGTATTTTTGTAGTAGGTTTGTTTAGTTAGGTGTTTACACGACCCAGACAGACACTAGGTAGAATATAAAACAATCATCAATACATAATAAAAGTAATAATAATAATAATTGATGGTTTATTATCAAGAAAGTTGTATAATATATATATATATATATATATATATATATATATATATATATATATATATATATATATATATATATATATGACATTGCGACTTGACTTACAATTTGAAATCTTACATTCTATAAAAAAGATTACTAAAACTATACATCATTAAAAATACGTGACCAATCGTTCTTGTTGCAGGTGAATTTAGCGTGTGTGGAGTGCGTGGAATGGCAGGATCGTCGCGGTGGACCTGCTTTAGCCCTCTCGCTACCCCGGGAAGGTCGTGTGTTGCTGCGTGCCAAGTCGGGGCTGGACCAGTGGTACAGGCTGCTGCTGGAGGCTACTAATGCTTCTCGACACCGACGCAGCGCACTCCGTCGAGGCACTTCCACCACACACCTCAACTATACCAACAACAATTTGGACACCACACCGCCACCCAAGTCAAGTAAGTTGGAACCACACACACAAAAAAAAAAAAAAAAATAAATAAAAATTGATGAAGATAATGATTAATGGTGTCTGAGTATATTGTGTGTATGTAGTATTGATTATGTATGTATATGTATAAGGCAACGGGTTACCAAGCTAATACGTAATATATATTGCCACATCACCCCAAGTTATTCTGGTATGCATGTCTGATTAATCCCGTTATGATTATATACAAAAAATAATGATAATGCATGTATGTTGCCAGCTTCTGTATTAACACAAACTATTTATTTAACTCCATTGGAATTTTTTTTTATGGGTTTTCAACTTTTTTGTCATGCATCACCAATAACTGAAATCGTACGTAGTGTTTGCTGATCACCACTGACTGACTGACTGACTGACAGACAGACAGACAGACAGACAACACATTCATTCATTCATTCGTCAGTCAGTCATTTTATACTAGAAACTAAACTTGAGGGAAAAAAAAAAATTTAAATACAAAACTACGGTATAGTAAGTAGTTTGGTGACCTGTAGTTTGGTGACCTGTACTTTGGTGACCTGTACTTGGGTGACCTGTAGTTTTGTAGCCTATAATTTGGTGACCTGTAGTTATAGTGTGATTTAGTTGTTGACTGTTAATGGTGTTGGCAGGTGGCATCCAGTACAGTCTGAGTGGCTCCACACCTGAGATCACTCGTCTTTGTGACACCGTTTGTGAAGACTCGCCGGGCGGCACCAACTCTCGCCTCACCAGGCACCACAGATTCTCATGTAAGACTCTCGGAGAATCTTTGTACGTTAAACATCCTGGAAACTGATGATGTTATGAGTAGAATAAATGACATGCATCCGTCAAGGCCCAAGTTTGAGTTCCAGCTTGAGTGAATGGTTTGGTTTAGTCACATACAAGTTACAGTCATTCATTAATTAATCTTGTATATGAGCACAGCATGAAGGTTAGCAGGGATCCCTAACAGTCAGTAACCTCTCTCAATGTAACTTTCTTTCCTTTCATATCAAGCAGCCTTTAGACTAACACAACACAAGCAGGAATGTAAAGTGAATGAGTTAAAGTTAAGGAAGCATCACTACTATAACTAAAACTGTGGACCTTAACAAACTATGAATGTCTAAAATATGTCTGCCTGGTTTAATTATTTGTGGTGTTTCCTTTCAGTGTTGGTTGATCCTGACCTCAGCTCATGTGACACAGATGTGGCCACTCCACCCTCCTCTGTCACCTCCTCCAACAAGTTCAGTACTTCCACCTCCGCTTCCAATACCTCAGGTGAGTTGGTGCCTCGCTCTAGCATGGGTGGCTCGAGGTGGTGATTTAAATACCTCTGTTTATAACTCCTTATTAGGCTCCTTTTGGGGGAGTTTGTTTTATACTATTATGATTTGTAGAAAAAAATCCAGCTTGTCGCCAGACCCTGTAAAGAGGACAGTAGGAGAAAAGAAGCAAGGGGTGCAGGTCCAGTTAACATTAGAGGTGTCTTGCTATTAGATGCTTTCGTTAGGTTGACTATTATATAACTTATTCAACATAAATTAATCCAGATATAAAAATTTAATAAAAAAAATTCTTGATCGGAATACTATGTTAGGTTAGGTTGGAATCAGTTGGGAGCAAAGATTTATTAATGTGTGTCTAGGAGGATACGAGAAACCATATGTATATTTATAAAGCATAGTTTTTATTTTCATTACATTTTAGTCCCATAGAAGTGCAGCCTCACCTTCCATAGGACAGCGTACAACAAATGAAAGAGTAATACAGATTAACAAGACACAATTAGTCCAGCTTTTGTACTGCTTCGAAACACTTAGCAGATCCAGCTGTAACATATGTAAAGATATATATTCTCTCTCTCTCTCTTGCCAGTAATAGCTTCATATTTCATAATGTGGCATAAAATTAATCTATTCAAGAGTGGCATTTTGACTCCTATGTCCCCTGATTACCTCTTATCCTCTACCACTTAGGGAAACAAGGAAACCATTGTATATATAAATGCATCACAAGTAACGTTTTCCTCCTCTTTTCCTTTCCATTCTCGTTGTTGTTCCAGAAGTTATGTACTAAACACACCAAACATTACCAAGTGATAGTTTTCCTGTGACACCGGCCAAACAGTGCTTGCATATTGCTTCACCTCTCGGGTTTTCTCCTTATGAGTGAAGCACGTGGCGTTCATTACACATATTCTCACCAAACTCATAACATAACATAACATTAAATTAAGATATGAACATTAAACTCTTACATTTATATATATAACTTTATAAATATGACCACAAACTCAACTTCATATATGGAAAATAAACTGTAGATAGATAATATAGACATAGATAGATTCAATAAAACAGAAATAGCGAGTGGTAATGAAGGAAATAAAAATGGATATTCTTATGATAACTATTTAATCTTTATTCCACAGGCTCTGGCGGTTCTTCCTCTTTGGCTTCCTCCCCATCACTGCGAGGATCCTGTGCTTGGCCTCGACCTTCCTCCCCAGTGCGCCCCATCCTTGGTGATGCCCCACGCTCCAGGCTCTCCTTATACGAGGGAGCCCGGGAAATGCCAACATCCGCCAAAACCCGCCACTCAGTCTGTCTAGAGTCTCAGGATCCATCTCAGGACATAGCCAGGAAACAGAAAAATCGTCACTCTATCTGCATTGAGCCTCGAGACCTTGCAAGGACCCGAGCCTCTCTCTGTATGGAGCCTCGTAACCCCCTCCTGGAGCTGATGGAGAGTGTGGAGGCTATCCCGTCACTGATCCCTCATGACTCGGTGCCTCGCTCATCCGCTAGAACCTCACCATCAAAGAGTGAAGGTAATATTATTTGTTATATTTAATTCTCTTCTCTTTCTAGGATGCTTTGGTCTCTCTGCCTTGCTGGGACTTTTTCTTCAACGCTCATGTGGTCTTTATATGTGCCCAGAATCACACCCATTAAACCTTCTCTGAGGATTGAAATTTGTAGATAAATATATATAAATTCAACAGTAGATGATCCTGAAAATGTACAGTGTTGGCAAGAGTTAAGGTTAATTTATGGGGTGACAAGTGTGTGTGCTGAGTGTGTGTGAATGAAGAGCTAAGGGAAAGTTTTCTTATAGGAGTCGAAGTGAGACTAAGATGTGTGATGTCGCCATGGCTGCTTAATATTTTTATGGATAACTAAACTAAAGTGGGGAATAAGAGAGAGAGGAGAAGGCTGTGAAAAGCAGGTGTGTCATAGTACAAGTTGCAAGGATTATGAGAGGAAGGAATGTATCCATGGAGGTAAACATTGATGTATGGATCAGAGATTTGGACATGGAATAGGGCACAGCAGGCAAGAGTGTGTGGTGTGGAAAGGAGTTATCTGAGAGTAGCATGTGGCGTGACAAGATGGGAGAGTGAGAGCAATGAAAGTGTGTATGAAAGGTGTGTCATGGGACCTTGTGCAAATGGAGTGAAGTGTAATGTATTGGAGAGTGAAGAGTTTGTGAAGAAAGTGTATGTGAGTAAAACAAGATATATATATACTTTCTATTTGATCACATTTGACTAACACGAGCTTCTTGCAGGTGACCGATCCTTCAGTGAGGTGCCGATGACACTGTGTGAAGTGGACAGCAGTCCGTGTCCCGGGGCCGGCCCACCCCGCCCCCGCGCCCACTCCACCTCCCTCACACCTGAACGCTCGTTGGGGCCGCGCTCCAGGTCTAACTTGGGTTTCTTTAGACACTCTGGTCTCTTCAATCATTGAAAATATGGCAATTTATTGCTGTAATTAAGTATTGTTTTCACATTACATGTACTCAAGCAACTGCCTATGATGCCCTCCTGAGCCTGGCCCACAGAGGGGGGGCGGCGGCGGCGGTGGCACAGCGCTTGGTGGTAGTGTTGGTGCTGTGAGGAAGGCAGACCCAGTGTGGCTTGACTCACCAATTTGTACACTTACAATGTACCTTAACAGAGTGAGGTTTCCTCTTAAGACTGATGCTTTTGTCAGCTGGAATATTTGTATGATAATACAAAGATCTATTAATAAGGTACTGTGGATCACAACCAGTAAGAACCAAACCAAACATCACAAAAAGAACTTTGATATATAACATACTCCTCTCACCTTGTCTTTCTCTTGGACAAGATATTGAACTGATTTTGAACCTGTTCATAAGGTGAGTGTGTTCTGAGAAAAGATTAGTGTTAGCGTATGTTGCAGTTTCAAAAACTAGAAATGTTCTGATTGTTTGTGAAAGTTGTGATCTACAATGCCTCAAGGAACGCTAGTTTCCTTTGGTTTACTTTTTTGTACGTGGAACATAATACATATACCAAAGGTTGTTTACCTTGGTAACTTTAGTTAATTACACATGACCTTTGTCATGCCAGTGACACAATTGTCTTTGTTATAATATTTATTGTAGATGTCTTTAAACATAATATGAACATTATGTTTTTCAAGACCAGTAATGAGTGATTTGAGATCACCACTTCCCCTTCCCTTCCCGCCCCCAAGGGTAGTGCCCGCCTCCCTTCCTCACTGACCCATCCACCAGCCTGCCTGGCCATCCATCACCCTTCTGGATTACGTTGAGTGTCACCCTAAACTTAAGGTGGATAATGTGTACAAGGTGTTACACAGTGAATGTTATAATGTATGTGTGGACCCTTTAATCCAGTGTTAGAGTAGCCCTGAAAGATGCTAAGAATTGTGTAAGATTTATCCATAATTTTATGTATATACAAGATTTGCATACTGAGTCTAGACTGGTTGCATAGGTGATACATATTTGTAACTATATACTTTATTGTTTTTACTGAAGAGACTGCTTGAACTAATGAAAGTTCTGTATGATGTAATGAGTAACATTTGCCTTACATAACTAGTCATGGAGAGGGTGTGAGAGGTGTTACAGTGTGGAGGCAGCAGCAGCAGCAGCAGCAGTGGCTTCCAGTAACTAGCATGTTACAAGCTTTCAGCAGCTGATACTTGTACTTTGATTTGCATTTGAAATATTTAGAACACTAACTTTATTATCTCCATTGCATTATATGTGTTTAAGTTTTTATTTTAATTCTTCTCACTTCCGTTATCTTATCAAAAGTAAAATATAGTGAACTCAAAAACAAGACATTTGCGATAGAATAGTAGTGACTGAAAGAATTATTTGGTGAAAGAGAATGTTGTCAAGAAAGAAAGAATGGATATTTACTATGACAAAAAACTTGAATCACTAAAAGTAGAAATAGTTTACAAAAAAAGTTGAAAAAATGGTCGATGTTTCTTTGATATAACATCGTCACTTAACACAAGAATAGTATATTTCTATTACAGCGTGTCTTCAAAATGTAAACCTTAGTAGTACATCATTATTGAAATGGTAACTTGGTACTACATAACATTACGATCTCTGGAGAGTATATGTAAATTATCAAAATAATGAATGTATTTAATAATTGAGTTGATCTGGAAAATGTTAATAATGTCTAAATCAACCTCCAGGAAATAAACGCAGGAGTTACTTATATATTTCGACCCGTTATGAAGATGGTCGCAGCCAGCCAGCCAACCCTCACCTCTTGTTTAATTACTTAACACAGCACCAACACCAACACCAACACCTACAGGGACTGACCACACACACACACACACACACACACACACACACACACACACACACACACACACACACACACACACACACACCTCAAATAACCAAAACATTTCCTCAGGTACAAGTCATGTGTTATGGCAGAACATAATAATAATAAAGCTGCAGAAACCATACATTGTCGGCAATAAACAGTCCACTTGGCAACATTATGTCTATCATTGACCTTAACAACCACCAAACTATTATTTTTTTTCTCCATGGTGATGTTTACTATCTTGATTTCAGGAAGGTTTTGTTATTCTACGTCACTTTAGGGATATTCTTTGCAAGCCATAAGCCCCTGTGGTGGGAGGCGGCGGCATGGTGGCTAACGGTCGGGCATACCCAAGTTCGAATCCCGGCACGGGCTGACCACTTTTCTTTGGTAAAACCGCGGAGTGGCCAAAGATCACCCACATGCTGATATAATACTATCCTTAACGGGACTGTAAAGTTATATGCATGAAGAGCTTCCGCAGGCAACATGAGCCTCTCAATAAGAGAAGAGGCGCCCCTTAAAAAATTTAACCTTGGCTACTAACGGGCCGACCATCTAACGTCTATTAAGCCTACCTAGTTCAGCGGGATTATTTAATTACCTTTTTCTTTTATTCAAAATATTGCCTTATTTAATCTAATTTCCCAATTCTAAACCTCAAAATGACCTGAAAACATAAAAGCATTACAACCAACATCCTAACATAGAAGAATATATATAAATAAGGTAAATTGGAACACTTACGTTAGCATGGACTGGAGGTGGTAGGAGGTGGTGGTTTTACTCATGAGAAGAAGAAGAGGAATCTATCTCCCTCTCCCTCTTCTCAGCATCATCAGTGTCATTAGGGGTTGCATCAAGGTTCATAGCATCAATTTACTTTTCTTCACAAGCAGGAGAGGGAAGGAAGGGCAGCATGGCTATGGAAAAAACTCCGTGATTTCATACTTCTTGGCATTCTTCACATTCGTAAAAACAGTCTTGTATGACCTGAATTCTTCATTAAGTCGTGTTACATAGACTTTTTCTGGGTTATTTTGGTATTTTGTTACCATTTGATGCTTGATACGGACATCTCTTGGTAGGAAATGGGGAGTCTTGCATGATTTGTCCTCTTGCTGCTAACACGGGCATCTTAAGTTTACATATTGGAGCAGTCGATGCCACACAAGCTGATAAATAAACTACACATTACAGTGAAATAAACTGACGACCTATCTTGGCTTATCAAAATATCATGTACCATTGCTAGGTTATATGTTTCAGGAAAACGAGTGCTTGTACGACACCCAAGACATAAATTATAGCAAGAAAACATTAAAAAGAGAAGTATACAAGAATATAGAGGAGTATTCAGCATGACAAGATGGGAGAGTGAGAGCAATGAAAGCATGTATGAAAGGTGTGGTGGCATGAGACCTTGTGCACATGGAGTGGAGTTTGGTGTAGTGGAATGGATAAAAAGAAACACGTTGAGGTGGTTTGGTCATATGGAGAGAAAGAAGAGTGAAGAGTTTGTGAGGAAAGTGTATGTGAGTAAAACTGAGGGTCCTAGGAGGAGAGGAAGGCCAGTTGTAAAAGAAAAGGATTGAGTGAAGGAGTACAAGCATGAAAGTTTGTGATAAAGGGGAAGGGATTGAATTAGCAAGGAAGGAGTGTGTGGATAGGGAGAGGTGGAGGCTCTTCTGCCGTGGCCATCCCCTTAGCGGACATTCCTGGAGGGAACGAGGCGTCAGAAACTATAGAATATGTGTATTTATCTATATACCTGGCTGATATCCCCATTAAAAAGGGAATAGAATATATATATAAATAATCTACATTACATTTTTAGAAAACATACAAATTTATAAAAAAAAAATTCAACTGGTTATAGAGTAATACTATTAGTCAGCAAGAACTAAGTAGATCAAAACAAATGTTAATTCATCCCATAATACAATGTCACAAACAGAGTCAATTATCACCATCAACAACAATGGGTGTCACTGCAGAAAAATAATCATTAAAACTGGCAGTTGTTTGGCCTTTGATTGATACACACACATAATCAAACATGAATGGACAGTTACTAGGTTGAGTCTGCAGTACAAAAGAGAATCTCACGTGCTCACTAATATATAAATCTGCAGTCACAAAAACTATCTTGCACTTGACAGCATACAACATACAGAAGATGTTTGATGTTTTAGCCTCTGTGCCACAACAAATACAAGTTATCCCACTGTTTGATAATAAATACATATCATTTCCATACAAATCTAAACTGCAATTATACATAAGTTACTAAACCTTTTAAGTCAGCCTCTAAAACCATTCCCATATTGAAGAGAAGGATGTATACATTACATAATACAAAATACCACAAAAGATTTACATGGCAGTAACTACAATAGATTTAATCTCTCGTAATTAAAGAGGAAAGGAGATGAAGACACGGGTTAGACGAATACTGCATTGATAAATACTTTCAATGTGAACTCACACAGCCAGGCAGAAGGCAAAAAAATGTTCTCCCTCCATCTCCTTCAGTAGGGATGGAAGGTCTGTCTGTCATCACCAGTTTTTAGATCAGGATTGTAAAGAAACATTCTCTCACGATGCTAAACAGTTAACTCACTTATTTGTCTGGTTTGGTGGGCAGTGCGAGTGCGTGCTTTGCCTAGTACAGATGAGGTCCTTCCCGAAAACCTTTTAAAATTGAGACGAGGGAAGCAGTAACAGAAAACAAGCCTTATGGCCAAAATAATATCAAGACAGATTAACACATCATAGATGCTTACACTCAAACTTTTAAACTATAGTAACCACAACAAATTATTACAAAATATACAGGTTTAACAATCAAAATACTGGCAACTCATTGTCCGCCACCATCGTTTTTCAGAATACAAGAAGCATTACAAGTGCAACTCAGTTCTACACCACAAGACTACAGTACAGTATTAATAAAAGAATAGAACATAATGATTGGGACTAAAGTTAGTAGTGCATCTAATGTACAAAAAAATAAAACAAATATATAGATAATACGTATTCTTATAAAAACTCACGATTACAAACTCATACAAAGTTGGTAGACAAGACAAGGCCTTTACGGTTCAAGGAGATATTACTCTTACTTCTCACTCCGTCCCTTTTAATAACCTTTTACGAGCCACAGGGAATATAATGGTAGTAATATATATATACGTCCTGTGTTAGGTGCTATAAGAATACTCCCTCTGTACTCTCAGTGACACGTAAAAAGCAAAGAGGTCTGGGAAGCCCCTCCTTTCTATTCTCTCCTATGAAGACAGAGCACAGAGGAGGAGGGGAAGTTAAGTCTCCTTGAACCTCACATATACTACTTTGTCTTGCCTTTTTCCTCTTTTTAATGGTGATATTCTGTACACAAAGGTAAGTTCTGCAATACTTTTCTTATGATAATGTATGTTCCTTAAGAAAGAAGTAAGAGCCCAATCCAACGCAAGTTTCTTTTCTGTATTACACAAAGACTAAATAAAGTATATATTATTATTATTATTAATGTGGTGTATAATCTGATCCTACTTGACGTAATATGTTCATAATATTATTCCAACTCCTTTTATTCTTATATTTAGCTGGGTTTTTTTTTAATGTATAACTATTGCCATTTGATTTACCACTTATATATATCTTGCTTGCTTAGGTGCAAAAGTATGTACATAAAATACTTGTGATGATTAGATTAGCGATTAATGATGATGATGATGGTGATGATGGTGGTGATGATGATAACGATGATGGTGATAATGGTACATATACTGTATTTCCCAGATCAAAGGTAAAAAAAAATTAAATATATATATATATAAAACATAAATAAAATTGTAAGATGCATTCATAAATTAATAAGTTGGAAATGTTGATAAGAAAAGAAAAGAGAGAGAAAAAAAAGAGTCTGTTTGGTGAGTGTTAGTTACTTTTGGTCAATTATACTGTATTTTTCACCCAAATTTGTGTATACGGTATATTGGATTTTATTATTTTTTTTCATCAACAATGGAATCAAAATAGTACATAGAGGATTGGTATCAGTGAGCATCAGACAACAACACCACCACCACCACCACCACCACACTTGTATTTCTTATGCAAACACCAAATTCATCATTCAACGAGACGGATGTTCATTTAGCAGTTCCATGAATTTATATATTAACCCGAATAGCATGTGTTGTTTAAACCTTTTTTGGTATCCATGACAACCCATCACTTGACATGCTTAAGCTATGCCCTGCTATGCTATGTCATGCTGTGCTATGCTATGCTATGCTATGCTATGCTCAAGGTTGATGCATGACACAGCTGCCTGCTTGCATATTGATTCTAAGTGCTGTATTCAACACTTAATTAACTTATTATGTAATAATAATAAATAGTACACACCACCGTTAATCATGACAATATAATATAATAGTCTTGTTTACATTATAATATCACAAACTATATATCCTTGGAGACTTAACTCTGTTCTTACCTACAATCTATCCTTAACTTTATAAGACACACAGCGACTTGAGATATATATTTTCTGAGAAAGTGCATCTGTATGCAGGGAAATACAGTGTGTGTACGCAATGAAAAGGCTGATGTGGACTTTGTTGCCGGCCGACGGGATCATTTATAAAGGTTAACTAAGGAATTACTCTGCCTGCCTGGCCGACTTAGCTGCGAGATGCACATTAATGACTAGTTCTGATTTTTTAAGACTCAATTTTGAGCCTCTGGGTTAGGGGACATGTACACACACACACACACACACACACACACACACACACACACACACACACACACACACACTGACGGAGCAGTTACTGTGTGTGATGTGTGAGAGGTCTCAGCCATAGATCCGTCTTTATGAACTCTGAACTCAATCAAGGAGGGAAATGGCTGACAATCACGAGTCCAGCGCGTGATCCTCCAGACCATGGTGAATAACACACACACACATACACACACACTGCTTGGTAACTTAGTGGTAACGTCTCGGCCTGTCACTCAGCAGGTTGGGGTTTGTGCCTTACTCAAGGTTCAAAGGTGTCGCTGATGACCAAGCAGTTACTGTCCTCCTTCAGCAAGAGGTGATGGGGTGAATGGTATGTGGAGGGTGACAGTCTTACCCATAGATTGACGGACTGTAATGAACTCAAAGCTCTCTCCGGGTAATAGCTGGTGATCACGAGTCCAGTGTGGGATTATCAAGACACACACACACACACACACACACACACACACACACACACACACACACACACACACACACACACAGTTAGATGGTTAGTGGCACCTCGTAGCCAAGGAGCATATAACTCTGCACTGGTTCACTGAGCAGGAGTCTTGTAGCTGTAGGTACTCACTCTTCTAAAGGTGAGATCACTACTATCAAAGCTACATCACAACACGAATACTACTACTGCTATATAACTACATCAACGGAAGTGGACTTTAAGGTGTAATTCAGAATGCCATAACACACACATCACCTCCAGCCAGGCAGGGATAAGTATGTATAAAGCTTCACAATACACCATTTTTGTATGTAGCTTAGCAAAAATATGATAAGAAATTGTCATGTTTTAAATATCTTTAAAAAAAATCTCAACTTATACACACAAAATATAGATCAATCCCAAGAGAAGTCATGTGTTGAATAGCGAGTGCTTGTTGGTGTGTGTCTGGGGAGCGACATATATCCTTGGGTAATCCTATGTCTTTTAACACTCCATGAGAAACAGATGAAGGCGGGAAAAAAATCCTTACTCCTATATAAATATTTTTTTTTATACATTGCAAAACTACCATGAACTTGAATGGATTTTCTGAGAATATGACCAGGTAGGTGCATGCCTCCCATCATCTTACGGACGCATAACACAATCTATATTCTCTGTACAACGCTTCACCCCCTGGTATACTAACTCTCAACCCAACCTGTCCATCTGAACCTCTCAAACCTCAACACATGACACACACACACACACGACATACGACCGGCTCCTGTGCATGCATCAAGAAAGGCAAACCAGCACAGTAGCAAGTCTGTAACACTCCCAATCAGTGTTTGAGTGTAGTACTGACAACTTATGCCAGTTATATGTCACTTATATCACTACAACACTCCTGCTTCTCACTACAACACCACAACACCTTCCCAGTAAGTTTCAGTACCTTATCCGTTCTTGAGTTTTAATGTGCGGTGAAGCAGCCAGTTGAGGCCTCGGTGAACCCCGGATAAGGTCTTCACTTCCACCTCACACACCTGAAACAATACCGTCTATTTTAATATCAAGGAAATATATTGTACAAAGATAGATTTGAGTATTCGACAAACTGAAACTTGTCTACAAGGATTACACTAAATGGTACCTGGAGACTTTGATATCTAGAAACTATTGTACAAAGACAGATCTCTTATATTACAAGTGAATGTGAACAATATAATCATTAGGTGAATGTTGTGATGTTACATGTTGGACAGAAGTAGATAGATAGGAAGGGAGGAGGAGGAGTAGTAGTAGAGGGAGTCAGGGAGGAGTGAAAGTATTGTCCTGTCTACATATACCACCACCACCACCACCACCAGTACTTACCGCCCAGGGTAGGTCCAGCTTGCTGAGGACATTGTACAGCATAGCCGGCTGGTGCCTTGGTGGTGGGCTGCCCATGGATGCCTCACCCTGTGGGCATCGCCGGTGCCCACTGTGGTCCAAACAGCTTTCAGCATCATGATCAGAGTCAGTGACCAGTACTTGTGGGTCGTCCATGCGCGCCAGTAACACTAGTACGGGTGGAGACAGTTTGGCAGGAATGGTGCGCATCATGGCCTCCAGTTCCAGCATGTCCAGGGTGTGGCCTCCTACTGTGCCTCCCCCTGGGCCACCTCCACGCCTTGCCTCACAGTGACACGTGGCGTCCATGTAGCAGATCAAACCATCCACCTGCGGGATTACCTGCAAACACACAACCACTCAGTCATGGCAATAATGGACTTGCAATTACCATGTTACAAATGTTACTTAAGTTCACTATTCTATTCTAATAATAATAATAATAATAATAGAAATGATAACAGGTTTACTGTTACGGCAGAACCTCCACCTCTTCCTATCCACACACTGCCTCCTTGCTTGTTCAAAGTTCAAACCCTCCCTCTATCAACACTGAGAGCATCCATAACTATAAAATTAAATATGGAGACAGGACAGAATGAATATATCTCATTTCCTGCATGTTACAACTCAGTACAACGGTCAACCAACACAACCCAACACCACCACACATCCTACCATGGCCACGTCAGGGTGGAATGTCGTGCCTTGAGGGTCTTGCACCAGCAGGCGAGGACGAGCCCGGCGCACGGTGAGTAGATTGAGCAGGTGGTGACCATAGCGTACAGTAACACCACCACCTGAAAACATACAACTACAATGAAGGATTACATACACTCAACTGCCTCTCAAACTGTTGTGTGTGTGTGTGTGTGTGTTCTTCACCTTACAACCTAACGAGACTTGCTGTGGTTCTTGGTTCTTGCGTAAAGTTAGAGGCAAGAAGAAAAACTAGTGAATATTGTGATTAGGAAAAAAATAATAATAAAAAAACCAATAAAACAAATAAATAAAAAAGTTATCCCCCCCTCATAGACTCCCTCAGATTATTAAAATGTAACTATAAAAGGAAACATAAATAAAATTGAGAATACTTAATCCTAAAATGACTCAAATATCTGAAACAACGAACAGGAATAATATGAAATAAGAAGAAATGTTAGGAAAGAGAACAATCAGCAAGGCAATACATGTAGTGAACTTGATGGTATAATTATTACTTACCTACTCCACCTGGCTTCCCCTTGACAAAACCAACAGTGTCAAACGTGGAGCCTTTCGATGCGATGAAACTGAGGACGAGTTTCTTGGACACTTTGGTTTCTGGCATTCCAAAGAGAAGGAATGTTGGTGCTCCCTCTCCTCGTGTAAATGGCTGGAAAGAAAGACATGTTTGTAATGCAAGACTGGACAAGTGAAGATGATGATGATGATTTCAGCTTTCCATCCCACCAAGCATGTGTCTAGGATGTAAGGAAGTCTAAACAAAAACCCAGTGATTTAACTTACATCAGAGTAGGATATCTGTTGACTCCCACCACTGAATATACTGAGGATGTGATCTATAACGTCTGAGAATCCTATGGAAGTGTTGGGTGTGGCCATCTTAGATAATAGGTGACCCATGTCCAAATCTTCCTCACTCTCATCAATGCAGGAATCTGGGTCCAACATTTCATACCTAAAATATAGTTAAGTTTTTTTTATTTAGTAATAGTAATAGTAGTAGTATTTTGTATCGAGTAATAACCGTCCCGTAGAAGGTCACTCAACTCACAGCATCTTGTTGTTCACCAAGAGAGGGTCTCGCACCAGCATACCCGCATGGACACTGGGCTCAAAGTTCGGTCCAAACAATCCTAAGTTGATCACCTGAAAGGAAGCAATAATATTTAAGTTTAAGTTAATAAATGAGCTTTAATATTGTCAATCATTTAGGCAAAACAAAAACCAACAAGAATCAGCTCACCCCAGCTCTGAGCCATAATTTCTTCCTCCACATGAGTTGGTCTCTTGTGAGATGCCATCCAGTCCGGCAAGTCAAGGCCATCGCCCGGGTGTCTCGGAGGCTCAGCCGGGAGATGATTTCCACACAGATGGGGTCCTGTTGGTGGTGAGACTTAAGATAGACATAGGAATAAAGCGACAGCAACAGCAACACCAGTCATGCAGCCAGTCATGAGCCAGTCAATGTGTGTGTGTGTGTGTGTGTGTGTGTGTGTGTGTGTGTGTGTGTGTGTGTGTGTGTGTGTGATAGTGTGAGTGACATACGTGTTATGCACCAACATTGGTGGTCTATGCATTTATAAAATTAAAAAATTTTTAAAAATATTAAAACATCACACACACTAGTTTTGTAATACTTTCCCCTAAATTGTACTCAGTGATGAACAACCATATCTCAGGAGTACACTCAACCTTCCTGTCATTCATGTATTTTTCAGGTAACTTATCTTATCTTCCTCAATTCTCTATAACTATGTCTCATCTCACACTTATCTTTGGGGAAAATATAATATTGCAACATTTCAGTCTGTCTATCTCAATGATAATGGCTATGGTAGTACCTCTCAATGTATATTTTCCTGTTATACTTTTAATAAATGTAATAAGGTTATTTATTTTGATATAATATTACTTGATAACTTCCTATTAAGAGGTTATGTTAGGTTATTATGTAGTATTATATTTAGTTTATAATTGTAGAACACACATTACAACCTGTTTTGTTGTAAATGCAACCTAAATGGCCTTAGGACCTATCTTATAACCATGTAACTATTGCTAAAAAACGATTAATAAATAAATAATTTGTTTGACAGTAATGACACGTAGGTATATAATAATTAATTAACGTAATGTTAGGAAACCAAAACAACCATTAAGAATTAGTGTAGTGTAATAATTAGTGGTAATAGTCAAAATAATTAAATGGTTTCAATATTAACTCCCTCCCTTTTCGATTTCTTAAATTGATCATAGAGCTACCATGAATTATAAATCACTAATATTTATTGACATAATGAAATAGTATAAAGACAAAGCAAGTAAAAGAAAATAATAAGGATAATATGGAGATAAGGTTAGCCTACTAATCTTTTACCTTGCTGTTTTTGCTTTAACAAGTTTCCGGAAGTTGATATATATTGCATGATATTCTGCAACCTTAATTCTATCTGACATGTAAGTATTAACCTCAGGAGAACACGCTAATGTTACCTCCATATTAACCATAAAAATAATTAACTTGTTTCGATACTAACTCCCTACCTTTTCGATTTCTAAAAATGATGCAATACCAAGAATCATAAATCACTAATATTTCTTGACATAATGAAATACTATAAACACACAATAAGTAAAGTGTAAAAACAATAATAAACTGAAGGTAAATATTACAGGTAGATCGAAGAAGGTGAATGGCTGTAATTCCTTCCTTGCATTAGCAACCTCGTTGTAATAGTAATCATCTTCAGGTATAATATCTATGTTAGACTGCCTTTTATACACCACGACGGACATGGTGAATGGTGCCTTGCTAACTGTACTATAGTACTCCTCTTAGGCATGTAAGGCTTCACTGTGAGGGAGAAATAATACGTTTGACTTATTTTTGTTGATACGATTTAGTCAGCCTTAGCGACACAGTCTGACACACGCACGGACGTCAAGGCGACACTGAGTCGCTGAGCGCTCACTCGTATAAATGTTTACTTCATGCTATGTCAATCTTGTTGTTGATTGTTGGTGTATGATAGTAACTGATAAGAGTATTTTTTTTTATCCTCTGGTTTTCCGACCCCCCATTCTCTCATATTCACGCATTCATACCATACTGCACTCCCATTCTCAATATTCTGTCACTCACTCACTCACTTCCTCCCTTGCCGTCGGGAGTTTTGCCTTTGTACCGACACTTTCTGTTGTGAGACCACATCAACAAAACTTACTATCTTTTCTCTTCCTGTTAATAAAAAAAGAATTTGTCTACAATGACTTTTAATACCATTTGTGGGTTGCCATCATGAATATATATGTAAGAGGGGAAGAAAAAGCTATGTGTGTGTGTGTAGGTGTTAAGATTATTTCACAACGTTTGTTTATTTATTTTATTAAGGTAACACAGACATCATCCAGTGAGGGATTTTTTCTACTTTATCGTTATCATTATCATCATCATCAGAGGAGGAGGGAGAGAAGTCAGGTACGATATCCTTGACGAGTCCTCTGAGGCGGGTCCCTACCACGTCATTCCATCGCTTCATCTTCCTCGTCCTCACATAACGCTTCCATGATGACAGGCTGGAGACGAGGAGCTTCCTGAACGAAGGGAGAAAGATATTACTACATATTATTTTTACATCCTCCCACTTGGACTTCCTAATGTTGTACAGTAGTCACGCCACCCTCTCACTTGGATGCAGAGATGTATTGGATTTCAAATTAAAAGCTCCAACATCAAGACAAATACCCCAAGATCTAGTAGAAAAGCCCAAGGAGTGGATCTTCTCACCCAAGGTAGTGCTCTGAGGCCCGAAGGGAGTCTGCTCTATGTTGCAGCATCAGGTCAAGGGTTGCCCATCGCCACGCCCACAAGGTTTGACGTAGGAGGCGCTGCTGGTGATGGATCGTGGCCCTTGTAACTTGCTGCTCCATCTCAAGCCTCCTCTGGAAAATAAAAAGACTGTTTAGATATTATACGTGTGTGTGTGTGTGTGTGTGTGTGTGTGTGTGTGTGTGTGTGTGTGTGTGTGTGTTAATATGGTCAGTCAGAATACTCATGAATATATTGTTAATAAAGAAATACCCTATATAGAATGAATGCATGAAATTCAAAATAAAATCAAAATACGTGTAAGTTATTGACTCACTTTTTTCCATTTCGCGAAGTATTTTTCCAGGATCGACACTTCATGGAAATTTGTAGCCATTTGTTCCCTCCATTGAATCTCCTTGGAACTGTGGATTAGTAGTTTGGAAAAAGCTTTGTGAAGTATTTTCTGTCTATAATGATTCCTGGCTTTGATCCTATTGTCTTTACTAATCTCAACGAGTCTCCTGAAGGCGCTGAAGGAGTGACGCAGGAGTCGTGCCTTCAGGAAAGTGTCTGCCAGCTTATTATTTCTCGCCAGCCTCGCCTCTCTCGTCCTCCACTGCTCTTCCTTTAATAATCGAAGCTGATGCGTGTCCTTCATATCTTGCAGTTTATTTTCTTGTCTGCTTTTTGCTTCCTTACAACGTCTTTTTTCTTCCTCTGCTTTCAGTTTGATATCCTGTAGATGTTTCATTTTCATGGCTTCATCGATTTCTCTCCTCCTGGTTTTTCGCTGCATTGCCCTAACGAGGATATTAGAAAGCGTGTTATCATCCTCGTCTCCTCGTCTCTCTGTGTAGTTGTAGGTAACGAAATCTTTATCTTTCAATGTATATGACTTTTTAGTTGTTCTCTGTCCCGCTCTGGTTTTTTCCTTTACCCTTTGTTGGTGTCTGTCTGCGAAGGCGAGGACGTGAGATGGATGGAGTAAGGCGTTGTTAGGAGAGGTTAATATTTTACTCCACGGGTTTGCCATTGTGTCAGGAGATGAATATTGATTTTTGTCTTCAGTAACAATGCATATTACACGAATTTTGCACAGAGCTATTCTACTGCAAATTATAGTATAATCACTGGCTTTTTCACATATTCTAATCTATCTCTCTAATATTTCAGTTCATCCTTTACTTAATATAATAAAACACTCGGTAATTCTGATATGTAGCTTTCTATATATCTTTCAGAAACAGCACTCGACAGCAGCACGCAGAACACAGCATGGAAGCGTAAACACAGACAGGAACAAACTTACCACCAACTAGGTGACGCGTATGTGGTCGTCATGGAAACCCGAGTCATGAACCGTTTCGATCAATTCTTCATTTGATTAGCTTAGAGGAAGGGAGGAAGGAGTACATGATTAAATATATTAGCTTGGGAACGGTATATCAATCAGTCATTTTGTACACGAACAAGAAAGATTGTGTGTCCTACCAGAGAGAGAGAGAGAGAGAGAGAGAGGTGTGTGTGTGTGTGTGTGTGTGTCAGACTTGAGCCTGTACCGCTATTTTTTTTTATAGCAGCCAGACAGGACTAACCCGGTGATAATATTTTTTCGTCTTAAACCTTCCCTGTTCCTCTACATGTCATTTTGAGGGATGGAGGAGCAGTAACACATTATTCCTCACCATTAATTGTGGTTGGATATAAAGAAAACAGTGCCTATTAAGTGTAATAACTTGATAGAACATAACAGAACAGATCTTCTTCTGTGACTGCTAGCAGCCGACGACCTTCAACCTGGTGATAATATTTCTTCGTTTCAAACCTTTCCTGTTCCTCTACATGTCATTTTGATGGATGGAGGAACAGTAACACGTTATTCTTCACCATTAATAGTGGTTGGATATAAAGAAAACATTACCTATTAAGCGTAAATAGCCTTGATAAATAACATCAAGTTTCAACAGGTACCCTTAAGTGGCGGCCGTGCGTTGATTGCTGGGTCACGTATATATTAAACCAAAATTGAGATTTTTATTATACACAGGAAAGCAATTATATATACTTTATAAAATCGTTTGAACTACCTATCAGTTTTCTACATAAACATTTGTTATATTTAATTCGTATTTATTTCATGAAAAATGTTTATTTCTAAGGTCAATCATGAAATCGAATAATAGAATAGAGCAATAATAATGAAATTAAACCAATATAAACCATAGAATAGAATATATAAAAATTATTCAAACCGAAAGTAAAGCCTAAATAAGCCATAGAAAAAAGAAAAACGGAAAAAACAATGTAAAAATGAGAAAAAAACACCGTAATTATTCGTTTACATCCAAGAGTGTTAATTATAGTGTATTAGGTACATTAAAAGAAGTGTTAAGACATGACGACCTACAAGGATATGGATGAAGGCGAGTGTGTTGTGCTATGAGTGTTTTGGTGGGCTGACGGAGCTGAAAGGCTGAATATAGCACTAGGGATATACACCTTTTTCCTTCCTTTCTAAGTCTATTTGAGGGAAGGAAGAGCAGTAACGCGTTATTCTACACCACGTATAGTGGAAGGATAGAGGAAACACTGCCTATTAAGCGTAATAACATGATATAACATAACATAACAGGTCACAGAAGAAGAAGAGTAGGATGGCGGAATAGAGCAGAACAGGTCACAGAAGAAGAAGAAGAAGAGTAAGATGGTGGACGTGAGGTGGCAAGTGTGAGGCGAGTGTGTTGTGTTATGAGTTGTGTGTGTTGGGTGAAGGTCATATAGTGTGAGGGACTTGGGAGTTCACGTAAGCAGTGACTTGCGGCCCAGGGAACAGTGTATTATAGCTAGAAATAGGGCCAACAAGATACTGGGATTTATTAGTAGGTGTGTGACAAGTAGGAGTTCTGAGGTCATTCTGAGATTGTATTTAGCGCTAGTTAGACCCCACCTAGATTATGCAGCTCAATTTTGGTCCCCTTATTATAGGAAGGATATAGGCTTCTTGGAGGCAGTCCAGAGAAGAATGACCAAGATGATTCAGGGGCTGAGAAATTTACCCTACAAAGATAGGTTAAAACGTCTTAATCTCCACTCCCTAGAGAGGAGGGCAAGAGGGGATATGATTGAGGTTTTCTAATGGGTAAAAGGAATTAATAAGGGAAACATTGATCAGGTTTTAGAAATTAGTAGTCAGGATAGGACACGTGGAAATGGGTACAAGCTAGAAAAACTTAGATTCAGGACATGGTCCGAAAACACAACGTGGTGTCGGCGCGACTGAGGCTCGGCTACCGACCTCTGTGGCAGGTTGCGGGCTTGGAAGACGAGCTTCAATACACTTCCTGTCCCCTGTGCCACTCTCCCAACTCCAATAACCTTCACCACTACTGCCTACACTGTCCTGCTGTGGTAGACTTGCTTCCGTGCGGGCAGCCTCTCCTTGCCATGTGCCAAGTGCCAACACCTGCTGCAACACGAGAACACAGGGACACAAGGAGAGGGATCCATGCACTGCCCCCACACACTCAAATTGCAGTAAGTATTTTCAACCACATTATATGATTACTATTACGTGTCTATTAGCCAGTTTGAACCTTGGAATAATAACAATAATAATAATAGAATACTCTTAATTCGAAACGAAGTCAATAGTGAGATGTTACGAGGAGAGAGAGAGAGAGAGAGAGAGAGAGAGAGAGAGAGAGAGAGAGAGAGAGAGAGAGAGAGAGAGAGACAATCAGCTGATAATACACGTGACAATACACAGTAGCTACACTTACACCGTGATGAAGCAGGTCATGTATCAGGGAATCCGTCACTGTCACGCTGTCACACTCAAAGCTGGTGCTAAGTATGATGCAGTTATAGTAGGCGGAGGTGAGTGTGTATGCGTTAGTGTGTATATAACTGGTAATAATTGTAGTATCAGCAGGTGACCTTGGGGTTTAGTTATACAATGATGATATTTCGTCCTCACTTACGATGCTCATGCTCATGGCTCTGGTTATGCATGGTATTTAAGGGTAGAAGTTGGTAAATATTCGTTTCCTTAACCACTCGATAGCACACGCCATTCTGGTGAAGATGTAAACATTTACCTAATAAAAATTGCTTTGTTAGCATAACCTTCCCAGAGCTGCAGTTAAATAAACCTAACCAAAATGAACCCAAGCAAACCTAACCAAACAACTACGTATAAGCCTAACGTAACCTATAAAAAAAAATCTATAACCGAGCACTATGAGGATACGGCTGCCGTACCTGTAAGCTGTCCCTATAAGTGCTTACATATGCGGCAGCCGTACCTCATTGTCATCCCCCTATTCGTACGGCCGAAGCCTGTTTTACTTGTGAAGCTCATTTCCTGTCTATGATGACATAAATCAATATATTTATAAATAACACCTATGATTAGATACTAAGATGAGGTCAGTAAATGTATGTGAATATTAAACAGTCACACCATTTTGAGTTGACCTAACCTGACCTAACTGAACCTAACCTAACGTGTTACAGGTCACAATGGGTTGGTTGCTGCTGCCTACTTAGCTAAGGCAGGTCGGCGTGTGTGCCTGCTGGAGCGCCGCCATGTGCTGGGTGGTGCTGCTGTTACCGAGGAAATAGTGCCAGGGTTCAAATTCTCAAGAGCCTCCTATGTTCTGGGACTCTTACGGCCAAAGGTCTATCAGGACTTGGATTTAAAGGTAATATAATGGACTATAAGCTATTAGATATTATTTATTATTTTTACAGAAACTACATGCATCAATGATTATGATTTAGCTTCTTGAAATGTTCCACTTTTTCTTGTTTTCTATTATTATTAGGATTATTATTATTTTCCCTCTCACCCATGTGTACAAAGTTTCCCTCACCAGCACCATGGCCTTAAAATATACCCAAGGGACCCCAGCTCCTACACACCCCTGAGGGAGGACCACTGGGGGACGGGCGGCCGCTCCCTTACCCTGGGGCCTCGAGAAGAAATGAATCACCAGCAGATCTCTCAGTTCTCCGTGAAGGATGCTGAGGTGAGAGAGAGAGAGAGAGAGAGAGAGAGAGAGAGAGAGAGAGAGAGAGAGAGAGAGAGAGAGAGAGAGACAGACTGTGAGAGAGACTGTGTGTGTATACGTATTCCTTCTTCATCAGGCTATGCCACGGCTGGAGGCATTGCTTAACAAGTTTGCTGAAGCCATCTCACCACTCTTAGACGCTCCGCCACCCAACCTTAACAAGTTTTATAATTCTGGACTCAAGGGGAAAGTGAAGGAGTTGTCAGCTGTTAGTCCCCTTCTAAGGACTGGTAAGAAGGCTGAAGCAGTACTTGTATGTCTGAATATGTCTTCAATTCACCCAGAAGTTTGATATTATGTTTTGTGGTTATGCCGTGAGAAATTTTTTAATGTATTCTTATGGATGTACAAAGCAGTGGTTAGAAAAGTAGAGGCTAAGTTTAGAAGTTAAATACATAAAGAATACAGATAATCTAGATGGGACAGAGCTCTGAGGAACACCACTGTTGATAGTTTTAGGAGAAGAACAGTGACTGTCCAGTACAACAGCAATAAAATGGTCAGAAAGGAAACTGGAGATGAAGGTACAGAGAGAAGGAAAGAATTCGTAGGAAGGTAGTTTAGAAATTAAAGATTTATGCCAAACTCTATTGAAGGCTTTCGATATGTCAAGGCCGACAGCCTTGATGGCGCTGTACCCAGAATTACCTGTTTGCTCATGCCGGATTATTGATAGTCAACCTGTATAGCAATAAGATATAATTAAGCCCCAGATATTGAGAGCTGTAATTGCATTTATAAGAACTGAATATGTAACTTAACATATTTGATCCATTCTCCAGCTGCAGCACTGGGCAAAGACTTTCCTCTCTTTTATGAGATGATGACAGCACCAGCCACAAAAATTCTTAACCGCTGGCTGGAGTCGGAGCCGCTCAAGGCCACACTAGCAACGGACAGTGTGATTGGCTCCATGATGAGTCCAAACACACCGGGCAGTGGGTAAGACACACTAAACACACTAAACACTGTCATTCTTAACACTTTCCATTGGGTGTGATTCTTGGCTCAATCAGTGACATGCCGAGTGGATTTTTAATGTGTTAGGTTATAAACTTCCGTGCTGGAGAGGTAATACAATACATGAAGTCTGCAATACACTGTCATGAAAGGTTGGAGTTATAGTGAATGGTGTGTATGGTGATTTAGGATGTAGTTAAGATTACCATTTGTTAGGTTATAAATTCATAGTAAGAGTTGTTTAAGGCAGAGATTTAGTGCAATGAAAAGGGAAAGATGCGAGTTTCTTTTTTACATTGTTACAGCTCCACCCTCTTGGCTTCCCTTATGTCTTCCCAGGTATGTGTTGCTGCATCATGTCATGGCGCAGGTGGCGGGGGTGAAGGGGTCCTGGGGCTACCCTGAGGGGGGCATGGGAGGGGTAACTCAAGCCATAGCCCGGGCAGCCACTCAAGCTGGGGCTCACCTCTTCACTAGCAAAGTAATATGTGTGTGTGTGTGTGTGTGTGTGTGTGTGTGTGTGTGTGTAAGGAAAGGAAGGAAGAAGAAAGGAATTGTTACACGTATTTTATTATCTTATTTTATTACTATTATTATTATTTTCTGTTCTACGCGAGATTTGAAAGCAAAGTTATAAGTGATTGTATAGATGCAGACACTATGTTATATGTCATGTTTTCCAGCCAGTGAAGAGTATCCTGCTAGGGGACAAGAAGGAGGCTGTAGGGGTGGAGTTAGAGGATGGTGATCACATCTACGCCAACACTGTGTTATCTAATGCCACGGCTCACCTCACCTTCCTCAAGCTGCTGCCTCAAGGGTCGCTCCCACCAGAGTTTGAGGCCACCATCAGAACCATTGATTACTCGTCCCCTGTGTGTAAAATTAATGGTAATATTGGTTTTGACTTTATTTTCCACTCAATGTTTCTGGTTTGACTTTATTTCCCACTCCTTCTGGTGTTGTATTTATGCAGTAGTTGGTGTTTATTTCTTCACGTCTTCCTTCCTGTTACAGTTGCATTGAAATCCCTCCCCAACTTCAAGGCCGACCCCAGCAGCAGCAGTAGCAGCAGCGCGATGCCTCACCACCGCTGCACCATTCACCTCAACTGTGAGAAGACCGAACTGCTGGAGGAGGCGTACATACAAGCACATCACGGCCACATTCCTGATATGTAAGTATGTGTGTAAGTATGTAAGTGTTGATGTCTACCTGCTCTAACACTTCACTTTGACCTTGTGTAACTAACCTAACTGCCAATCAATAGCTTCCTTACAAATCTGTCTAGGAAAAGCTTCGGGAATTAAGGTAAATAATATAGAGACATGAAGCACCAGAGACCACGAGAGGAATCCAGTCCAGCCAATGAAAAGCTTCCTTATAAATCGGTCTTGGAAAAGCCTTTGGGGGATATAGCTTAAGTTAATGTATTTTTATATATATGTTATATTATTTTCTTTCAGGTTTGGTAATGAGCTGCTTCCAGAGATGACGTGATGCCTGCTCTCTTGCTCCTTATTAAAACTATTCCTCATTAGTTAAAATATATAATGATAATAATAATATGTGTGTTAACCTCTGCTTGATGCCTGTACTCTTTCTCTTTGTATTGGCATTATATTTATTATTATTATTTTTAAACTGAAGTAGTATAATTGATAGTACATATATAATACAATCTTGTTATGGGTTTGAGTTGTATGACAGTGTATGTATGTTCTCTGCTTAATATTAGTATGAATGAATGAATATTACATTTATATATTGTACCACTGTGTATGTATTCTCTCTTTTTCTGTATCTTTTATGAATTTATTTTATGTGATGTGTTGTGGTGTTGGTCTGGCATGCCGAGTGACTGAAGCCGAAAGACATGGTGTAAATGAAGTCATTGGTGCTTAAACCAGCCAGCACCAGTTGTGGCTTGCATCCTCCACATCAATATTTATCATCTATGTTTCTATCTCTCCTATTTTTGAAGTTGTTATTTACCATTTATTGACTATTATTACTTTTCATTAACATTCTGCATTTAATTGGTATCCCATGTTTTCACGAGACAGTGTGGGAAGCTAAGCAAATCTAACCTGGAACAATTAATCATTTTATTCTTCATTTATTTGACCTCGCGTGCATTCCCATGATAGAGATGACCTTCCCAAGTATTAACATTTGAAGCATTTGAACAGAATCTAATCAGGAACAATTTAATCAGTATTCTTCATTTATTTGACCTGGTATGCAGCCCCATGATAGAGATGACCTTGCCTAGTAGCTGTGACCCAACCCTGGCCCCGCCCGGCTGCCACGTGGCACTCTTCTTCACTCAGTACGTGCCCTACACACTAGCTGACGGCCGGGCATGGGATCAACACACCAAGACTGAGTATGCCAAGAAGGTAAGTGTGGAACAGGTGTGTGGAACAGGTGTGGGATTGTATCTGTACCACAATACCTGTATGGATGTTTGATGTGATGACCTTTTTTTTTTTGTGTGTGTATTTTCGTTGCCCCTTGCCAGTACCCTTTTAATGATTGCCAGATTATTGATAGTTAACCTGTATGTTCGTGTGTTTCAGATCTTCAGTGTGGTGGATGAGTACGCGCCCGGCTTCAGTGACAGTGTCTTGGGCTATGAAGTGTTGCCACCACCTGACCTCGAGGAAATATTTGGCCTCACAGGAGGGGTGAGTGACCTGGTGTTGGTCCCCCTTCCCCCCCTCCCCATCCTGCCCGCCCTGCCTTGTATCTTTCTCTGCTCCTAAGTACTATAGAAATGTTTACCCTTGTGTAAGATTAATGATGGAAAATTTAAGTAGAAGAGATGCTATTTAATTAATACTATTGACTATCATTATGACGAGTTGTTTAGAACCGCCACTAGTCAGACTTGAATCCATATCTTGGGTGTTGGAGAAATAACTAGAATCTTTTGTAGCTAAGTCTGATGACAAATTATTTAACTTATCTTATATGTACTAATATACTAGACTGTTATTCCCTAAAGGTGGGTAGCTAAGACAAGGTACGCCAGGGTTCATGGTGACCTTACTCTCCCTTCCCTTCCCTCTCTGCACCTTGTCTTTGTGTAGGAGAGTATACAGAGGAGGGGCTTCCCAGACCCCCCCTCGCTCTGTTCCTTTTTGTCACCTTTAATGAACCAGAGAGATGAGTCAGCTAAGTATGTATTAGGAAAAGTCCTATTCCTCAACATTGTATTTATTATTTCAACGACAAGGTTAGGCATTACTTACTGTTAAATTATTGTTCGATTGCCATAAAATGTGTAAAATAATTCTGTATGCAAGAACTTAATGAGAAAATACTGATGTAGAGTTGATTTTTTCAGAACATCTTCCATGGAGCAATGTCTCCGGACCAGCTGTTTGTGTCCCGGCCGTCCCCTCTCCAAGCGGGGCCAGCTACTCCCATCCCCGGCCTGCTGCTGTGTGGGGCCGGGGCACACCCTGGCGGGGGGGTGATGGGGGCGGCAGGCAGGCTGGCCTCCCTCGCTGCCCTCTCAGTGTGATGAATGTAGGGTGTTGATACACTGGCCAGCTATTGCCTTAAACCTAACCTGGCTTCTTATTTAGGCTTTATATATGTTATGTCAAATGGATTTTATTTAGTCTTAGTTCTTGGAGGTGCCAAACTACTATTATTTTAAGGAATGTTTAAGTATATATTTGTAGAGATTCATTATACTGTTGTGAATGATAGCAACAATTGAGTTTAGTATTGGTAGTGTGTGTGTTTTATTGGAGTGAAGCTTGGTGTTTTTACTCTATTATTATTATTATTATTACTATTATTTTCAGACCCAATGTTTTTTCAAGAGTGATGTGATTCCTGTGGATTATTTATATTTATTTCCATTATTCTATTGTTATTTTTTTGACTCTACTTTTTACATTCCCAACATGTGATATTAAAAAAATTTTCTGCCTTTATATACCTAATTATAGTAACCCTTATCTTGATGCAGCAGCAGTGGAGAAGGCAAGGTCATCTGTGTGAGTAGCAGGGAACCCATACACCCAACCCAATGCAGAGGTTCTTGTCCAAAGGTGTAACAATTCCTGTTCCTTACTGGTAGGGTCTGGAGCACTGGCAGGGTGGCAGAATCCAGACAAATTGACAAACCTTAGTCAAAAATTCACCCCTCAATAGTTTTTCCTTATCTGTTGCCTGAGTTTAGTTAAGTGACGAGTAACAGTGACAATAGATAGCGTCAGGAACATAATTATTGGTATGGTCCTAATGTCAAAGCCAATGGTAGGTGGCTATCTAGGATCTACTGACAGGAGGCAATGACTGCATGGATCCCTGGTAGTATATTATAGTTAACAGGTGTACTTACTGAGATCCTTAAGTGTACTCTAACCTCAGACACAAATCTATCAATGGTGTCCCTGGTATAATGAGTCTGAATTCAATAAAGGTGGCGTTAGTAACAACATATTAATCCCCAAGCACAGGAGACTGGCAGGGGAAAGTGTGCTGGAGGAACCTTGAGCTGAGGCCTTAGTAGGGAAGGTGTAGCTGCTTTGTGGGTCTTCAGGACTTGGAGGAGGTCACACACTATCTCTCATAGTGCGCTCCAAGTGCTCCTCCAAGGGACCCGAAGGACAGCAAGGTGTGGGATGTGCTGCACCTGGGCCTTGCATGTGCAGTACTGTGCTTGATAATTCATGACCTTTCTACTGTGTACTGATTTTGACATTGTCCTATTTTGAATTTTGCTTCTACTGTTTGGGTTACCAGATTCTTAGGCAACTGGTGATTTCTTGAGTGTTGAGTGTAGATAGACTGAGCCATTCACTAGTCTACCTCAGATATATGATGACAATTGACTGACAACTTTACTTACTGGAATCAAGGTTGTGCATGATTATTTATTTGATGATCTTGGGTGAATAATTCTACACATGTATGAGGTGGTGGTAATTAAATGATCCCATCCTTTAATACATACAATCAACAGATTCTTAATTGGGTTTCATCAGGAGAGTGTCCAAGACAAGTTGACAGTTGTGTACACTACATTTTTTTTTCTTTTTTTTTTTCTTTACTACATTAGAAGGGTACTGGCTAAGGTCAAACAAAAAATTCTGTACACACACACATACTGTAACCCTTTCTACAGTGTGTCATGGTGTGTACACAGTCTTGCTGAAGGAGCCATGAATACAGTGATTATCAACCACCATAACAATAATTCATATGTGGTGGTAGATAGATGAATCTCCAGGACCTTTATTTATATATATTTCTTGATTCATACTACATTTACTGCATTCACCAACATAGAAGCAAGTTATTACATGTTTCTCAAATATCATAGCTTGTGAGGTTTGATTGCTATGTAGAGAACAATGACTAGGTTAATTTTATACTGTATAGATGAATATTTGTGTTACAGCTTATCCGTGGGACGAGAATACATGTGAATACTGTACTAGGAAGGGTATGTGTCTAGCTACTCTTGATGGGCCGTTTGTCACACCATGGAGCATCTTAACAGGACTATATACGTGCAAGGTGTGTATGATAGCAGTATTGATGGGTAAGGACGGTGATAGGAACAGAACTTAAGTAATCCATGTATTAGTAGCGGTTGGGATTAAGGATGGATAGATTGGTTTTAAATATTTCTCTTCAGTGTTATTGTGGGATTATTTTTTATTACATTATTTCGTCTGTCAAAAGGACTTTTTATTTTGTTGTCTTTATTATGATCTGGATTTGCATTGATTTTTTTTTGTGTGTGTGTAAGTGGATGCATTTCTGAACACATTCTATTACCTCATTATGTACTTATTATTATTATTATTATTATTATGTATATGATGGTTTAGTAAGTCATTGTTGAACATTATCTTTCTTTGTTTTGTTCATATTCACCTTGACATGGTTTTTAGATCTACTTTTCTCTTCTCCTCTGTTCTCTGTTCTCTGATGCTTTGTCCCCTCCAAGATGAGCCGCGGGGTATGGGGGGGGGCACAGCAGGTCACTGTCTCTCCTTGGTCTGGTGTTTCCTCGCTGCAGGTCATTGGTCAAGGCCACGTCTATCAGGGCTGGATAGGCCGCCGAGCCGTCAGTGGGAGAAGGGCAGCGTGTATGTGTATGTGTTTGGGAGAAGCTGAAGGTGAAATCAGTGGTTGCAAAAATATCACTTGAAAGCACAATGATCAAAATTCGTCCAGAGTATGAAGGGCCAGAGCCGTCAAGCGAATGTGACCAAAAAAAAATAAATAAATAAATAAAATTTTTCATTGGGTTTGGATGGGTTCCCAAGCCGTCCATGCAGACCTGGCAGAAACCGTATTTTTTAATTTGTGTTGCTGGAGGGCTGCTGAGTCATCAGTAATGGACCTGGTGAAAGAAAACTTATAATTAATTGTCTAGGTTCGTACATATCCCTGTTTCTAAGTGCGGATTTGGCCCACCCACCCACCCCACCAAAAAAAAAACCATAAAAAAAATTGGGTGTCAGTCGCGGATCTGGCGAAACACTTTTTTTCTTGTGTCGGGAATAGCTGTAACCTTGATGCGCAGACTGGGTGAAATACTCTACATTTTTTGTGGTCCAGAGGGGCCCACGGGACGTCAGACGTGGACTTGGCTAAAACCGTATTTTTAATTTTTTTTGTGGGGGGAGGCTAAAAGGGACCCCGAGCACGTCAAGGTTAGATCAAGTAATAAATAGTCTCTAAAAACACGCCACTATTTCGGATTTCCTCATAAATCCTTCAACACGGTCCAACATCCGTTATTACTTAGCTATTTAAAATACTAAATACCACAACGATTCACCACACCACTATAATATAAACCATATCTCGAAGCAGGTCAGGTCAGCGAAGTTCGGTTACTTTCTCTAGACGTGACACCATTTATAAGAAAGAAAGAGGCGTAGGTGGATGGAACAGAGCAAGACTACCTAATGGTCATTCATCCCTTGCGTAGTACAAGTAGTATTTTAATGTTGACGCTGTGACAGTATCGCTCATTCATGTGACAAGTGCTTAGGTGTGGCGAGGCCCTGACCCCTGAGAGTACTGGGTGGGAAGGTGAGGTGACACAGTTCTCGTCTACACACACACACACACACACGAACACCTTGCACATTCAGATGGTGGAGCTCGTAACTATTTATTTATTAAAGTGTTTGGGCGGTCTCTTGCCCATACCCCAAAAGAGACGTGGTGGGAAGGAAGGAGGGAGGGAGGGACGGAGGGGAAGAGGGAAGGAGGAGGGAAGATTACCGATGTTAAAATGATTATTAGTGAAAATTTACGTGTCTTTTAATTTATTTTTTATTTTTCGCTCTAATATGTGTACCCTTGCATGAATAAATATATGTATGTTGGTATGTAATATAGGTGTGTATGTATGTATGTATATATGTATGTATGTATGTTTGTGTGTGTGTGTGTGTATGTTTTCTCCGAGCTATCTAATCTTTCTCCAATCTACCTCACCAACCTCTCTCCTCCCCTCCCCTTTCTCCCCTCCTCTCCCTTCCTCCCCTCGGCAAGGTAAACACACCCCAAGCCAAGAGCAGCAACACCAAGACTTGCTTAACCTCCACACGACCTGGGAGAGGCAGGGGAGGGGGGCAGGGAAGGGGGTTCGGGGGGGGCAGAGAGGTCAATGTGAGGGGAGACTAAAGGGGAAGGAAAGGGAAAGGTAGGGTGAGTTTTTTTCTCTCCCTCTCTTTCTTCTCTATCTATCTCTCGCTTTTTTTTCTCTCTTCTCTATCTATCTATCTCTCTTTCCCACTTTTCCTCTTTCTCTCGCTCTTTTCTTTTCTCTCTTTTCTCTATTTATTTGTTTGTTTGTGTGTTTGTTGAATCCTTCCCGTTGCAGTGTGTATGTGTGTGTGTGTGTGTGTGTGTGTGTGTGTCAGCAGATGATTGAGTGAGAACTTTGACACACACACACACACACACACTATTTAGGTCAGGCAGAGGGTTTACGGGGGGCGGGGGGAGAGGGTTTAGGGGGGAGGGGGGCAGGACATGTATCAGGGGGCGGATTGTGATTAGGGTGAGACGGGGAAGAGATGTAACGGGGCAGTGTGAGGCGGGGCAGGGCGGGGCATGACAGTGTATATATTTGAAACGAGGAGAGATATGATGTGAGATGCCAGTGAGATGATGAACTGTTTATTTCTCTCTCTCTCTCTCGCTCTCTCTCTCTCTCTCTCTCTCTCTCTCTCTCTCTCTCTCTCTCTCTCTCTCTCTCTCTCTCTCTCTCTCTCTCTCTCTCTCTCATCCTCCCCACCCACCTGTCAAAGAAGGGGGTGGAGGAAGGGTTAGGGGAAAGGGGACAGAGGAAGGAAGGAAGAGGGGAAGGGAGAGGAGGGAAGGAAGGAAGAGAAGGGAAGGGAAGAGTGAGGAGAGATGAAGGAAGGAAGGAAGAGGGGAGAGGGAAGGAAGGAAGGTAGGATGAAGGGAAGAGTGTGAGAAGAGGAAAGAAGGAAGAGGGAAAGGGAGGAATGATGGAAGAGGAAGGAAAACGAGAAGGGAAGATGGTGTGTGTGTATTCAATAGTTTATCTTATCTTGTTTAATTTCTGATTCATTTAAGTCGTCGAATATTATTAGCTATATGCACTTTCAGCTTGTCAATTGTTCGCTATTTTCCCGTAGAGTTCATCGTTAATTATATCTGGATTGGAGGTCGATAAGTAGTAGTATAGATAAGACCGACTATTTATTTTTTTCGTAAAGTGAATATAAATAACATGAATAAATGTTTTACCTCGTTGTATGTTTCGATATTTCAATTTGCTGAAGACTATATAGATTTTTACATACATTCACACACACATACATACATCAGAGCACCTCCCCCACCCCGCCGGCTCCCCGCCTCCTATATATGTGGTATTTATAAACTATCAATACAATCTCACCTAAAATATCTTTGTAGCAATCAATCAATCAATAGTACGGTTCTATGACTCTGATGACGTAGTATTCCTCCATATAAGCGATTTATATCTATCTAAAAATGTCATTGAGGTGGTGGCATATAATAATAAAAAGTTAAAAGTGTGCATCGGCCGGGAATCGAACCCGGGCCTCCCGCGTGGCAGGCGAGAATTCTACCACTGAACCACCGATGCTTATATATGCCTATAATTTTAACACAATATACTTTTCTTAGGCAGTCACTTATCCATTATATTATTTAAATGTAATGGTTTTTTTTATATTTTTTATAACTTAACGTAGGAAGAAGAGGAGGAGGAAGTAAGGCTGTGGAAAGTAGCTCAGTGTTTTTCAAGACAGAGAGAGAGAGGATGTCTTTTGATTACTAAGAGGAGTAAAAAATAATAGAGAAATGTCAAGAAATG
>JAPQNM010000044.1:212500-220000 GCA_029783475.1 Metacarcinus magister | reverse complement strand
TTGGTGTTGTATTGTAGGTAGAAAGGCTGTGGTGGTGGTGGTGGTGGTGGTGGTGATGAGGGAGAGGAGGGAGAGAGGGGCACGTGGTGGTGGTGGTGGGGGTGAGGGTGAGGGTTGGGTGGGTTGGGGTGGGCAGGGTGTCCAATTGGAGGCAGGTGTGGTGGGGTCTATGCACGCGTTTCAGTGCCCGCCCAACCCTTCCCCTGCCCGCTCCGCCGCCGCTGCCCACACCCGGCCCTGACACACAGGGCCACGCCTCCCTCACCCACGCCACGCTGCCTTCCCTCCCCGCCCAACACCACCACCACCACCACCACATAGCAGCACCGCCTCGCCCCTGTTGTTGCCGCGTCGCCCGTCACGTGTGTGTTCCGCCGCTGCCCGCTAACACGTGTACGCCTTGTCCGGCCCGAGCACCACCTCACCCTAGGTGTGTCCCTGGCGCCGGCGTGCCGCGCCTGAGCATGGCGGTGAACACTGCCTGGCGGGACGCGGTGAGACTTCCTTCCCTCGGCGGAGTGTTGCGCGGCGCCAAGTTGGAGCATGCAGGGAGGTGAAGGCCTGTGTCACTCCCTCACTCACTCACTCAGGCTTCTGCATCACCTTGGCGGGTGTGAAGCCTCTTTGGCACCCAGGCACCTGCTGTTCACCTGGACCTTCCCTCACACCCATACCCGCAAGCGGTCAACGCCGCCCATTGTCTCACTCGCCGCTTATAAACACACCACACACTTCAACCACTTAGGTAAGCAGGTCATGATCACTTGAGAGGAAACTTTTACTCCCTGCCCCGCCACCCTCGGCCACATTCATGGTGCCATACCCTCAGCCTAACACGTCGTGCCCTCAGCCTAACACGCTGTTATGTATTTAAAAGGAGCTTCATTGATTTCATGTTGGTTCGGAAATTGCTTTATACGAAGCATTAAAAGAAACTGAAGAACTTGTGTATGCCAGAACAGAGCAGCCAGTAAACGGAGCAACGCACACCCGCGCTCTCTCTCTCTCTCCTTCACCCAGCGTCCTGCTCGCCACCACACACGCCGTGCCCTTAGCCGTGCACAACCAGCTAAACGCGTGCCGGCCGCCACCTCCTTCCCGCCGCCGTGCCTGCGTCCCGTAATGATACTCTGTGCGTGGATCGTGGTTCGCCCCGGTGTGCGCGACGCTGACCCAGTGTTTACTTTGTGTAAGTAGGCTACCAGCGGCTCCACACGCATTGTCTTACTACTCTAACTAAACTTAAGCGAGATACATCACGGAAGGAAATGTAGAAATAGGAAGAAGGTCTCCAAACACCGCTCCGTCAAGGTAAACACTTGACAAACAAACACCACAGTGCATCATGCTGGTGCTGGTGGTGGTGGTGGTGCCTGATCGGGGGTAACGCCGCGTGGTGTGTTGGCGGTAGCACAAGTCTGAGCCACCCCCCCCTCCCAAAGCATGCTCCCCTCCACCCCACTCCCCCCTCCACCACCCCCTAACACACACACACACACACACACATACACGCGCGGATCATGTCTCGTCCTCTTTAAGTGAATGACCTCACTATATTGTGGTGTCACCTTTAAGCTTCAAACAAACAGTCAGTCAGCCAGTCAGTCAGTCAGTCAGTGAAGTCCAATACTGTTACCTCCTCTCCTCTGTACGTGCGTTTACCTGTGTATGCGTACCACGTGTTTGCGTAAGTCTCATAAACGCACATACGCACGCACGCACACAGGCAGAGCAGTGCGTACCCCCCCCCTCCTCCCCTCTCCCGCCTCTCCTGGCAGTCCTCGCACCACCAGAACGTAACTTAAAACACTTGTGCATAGGCGCGGGGCTGTGTGTGTGTTTTGTTTTGTGGTTGATTTCATTTTCCTGTCTTAGTTCGCTCGCTCCTGCATGTGTGTGGGATGAAAAGTTACCGGAAAGCTGTAGAGAAGTGAAGTTGTGCGGTGGTGGGGCGGGGCGGGGCAGGGCAGGGGTAGTGTGGTCTTGTGAGGTAGAAGGAGGAGGAGGAGGATCTAGGAGACGGGTAAGAGTGTGGTTAGGTGTCTAGGTAACGCCAGGTAACACCACAACCTAACCTAACCTTACCTTCCCTCACCTACCTACTTGTCACCTCACCTCACCTCACCTCACCTGCCCACACAATGCTCGGCCCCTGTGTGTGTGTGTGTGTGTGTGTGTGTGTGTGTGTGTGTGTGTGTGTGTGTGTGTGTGTGTGTGTGTGTGTGTGTGTATAGAAGGGAGACAGAAGTGAGGAAAAATTAAATCGATAGCAATAATTGTAATAATGATAATGATAATAATGTTGATGATAGTAATGAATAATAATAATAATAATAATGATGATGATGATGATGATGATGACAAGCGCCGCCCTTCCTACTTCATGTATATTTTTGTCAGTCTCCCCTTCGGTCCCCTTACGAGACACCACCTGTAGCGTCCCCGCGACAGGGGTGGGTCGGGGCGGGGCGGGGCAAGGCAAGGAAGCAGAGAACAGACATATGGAGAGAGAGAGAGAGAGAGAGAGAGAGAGAGAGAGAGAGAGAGAGAGAGAGAGAGAGAGAGAGAGAGAGAGAGAGAGAGAGAGAGAGAGAGAGAGAGCGGTGTTGCATAAGGCACGGAGGGGCACCTTCATATTCACACACACACACACACACACACACACACACACACACACACACACACACACACACACACACACACACACACACACACACACATCTCTCTCTCTCTCTCTCTCTCTCTCTCTCTCTCTCTCTCTCTCTCTCTCTCTCTCTCTCTCTCTCTCTCTCTCTCTCTCTCTCTCTCTCTCTCTCTCTCTCTCTCTCTGCCGGAAATGTCAGGCACGTGATAGTGCGAGGAGTCTCTGGTTTCCATCTTTTGCCACCAGGTTCAGCAACAACAACAAGTGTATGGGGCGCGACACACACACACACACACACACACACACACACACACACACACACACACACACACACACACACACACACAGTTCACCTCGTGCATGTATTTACGTGTCTAAGAGCATTCAGCATGATTTCCTCTCCTATACCACTTCCTCTTTCTTTCTTTCTCTCTCTCTTTCCTCTGCCTTTTCTCTCAACACACACACACACACACACACACACACACACACACACACACACACACACACACACACACACACACACACACACACACACACACACACACACATTCATGTTGGTGTATGATAGTTTTAATGCGAGTGTGTAGTGTGTAATGGCAGCCAGCTTAGCGTAGCGGCACAGGTCTTGAAGGTAGGGAGTCAAGGGACAGTCACGAGACAAAGCTTACAGTTGTTGAGGTTAAGCAGCGTTAGATTCCGGCGTAGAGGCATCAGTGTCCCGTCCCGTCCCGTCCTGTCTCTTATCCGGCGCACACTGCCGTGCTTTACTTCTGCCGCCGTGTTCTGCCTTGGCCCCGAACCCCGACCCGTAACAGTTTGTCGTTGTGTCCGCGGGGCTGTGGCGGCAGAAATACAGTTGCGTTCCATGACTGTATGTGTGGCCTTGCATGGCTTAGTGCCGCTCAGGGGCTTGACTGACCATTTTGTTCTGTTTGCAGGTTAGTGTGGTGCCGAGCGGAGGTCAGGGAGGTAGAGGCACGTACGTACGCTGCCTCAGCCTGCCTTCATCAGTCACCCAGCACACAGTGGACCTGCATCAACGTGCCGCTGGACTCAACCACCTTGTCGCGGACCTGTAAATTGTCCTGCCTCAGAGGCTCACACTTGACCAGACTGACGCGTGAGGGTCGTTGTGTTTGTGTGTTAGCGGCGGGCACCGCGGGGACCCATCGTGCCTGGGCCTCGTGTGCTCCATAAAGTGATCTCCGGGTAAAGACAAGGTCCAATCCAAGGTGTGCTCAGGGACTGTATCCTCACAAGAACACCTTTGTGACCGTCAAGCTGGCGGCGCGGAAGGCCCCTGCCCCGCCCCGTCGGGGTAGGATGTCCAGGTGCTGCCGCTGTCTGTGCTGCAAGGAAGAAAGCTCCGACGACTCAGACCTGGAGGAGGAGGTGCCCCTCCCCCCGGGCCTCCTGCCGGTGCACAACGAAGCTAAGGCACAGGAGACAGTGCCCGTCCACACCCCGACGGCAAGCAGGTATGACGGGCCGGGTGTGTGTGTGTATGTGTGTGTGTGTGTGTGTGTGTGTGTGTGTGTGTGTGTGTGTGTGTGTGTGTGTGTGTGTGTGTGTGTGTGTGTGTGTGAAGCGGCACATGGTAGGCTGTGTTGTTACGTCAGTCATTGTTAGTGTTGTGTTTATTCCACCTTCGGGGCACTCCACCCTATATGGCAGAGCATCGGGCGGCGGGGCAGACACCAGCCGCCCCGCCCCCTGCCCCACCCCATACCCCGCCATCACGCCCGACGAGGCCCAGTGCGCACCACAGGCCTAAAAATAAACGAAAATTACACGTAGCCTCACATAGGGACCGAGGCCTGAGGGCGCGGCGCTCCCCCGACACCCCTCACCTGGCGGCAGCATGGTGACGGTCGCCCCCACGCCGCGCCGCGCCGCGCCGCGCCGCCCCACCTCACCTCAACCCGTCCCGCTCCGTGCCATGCCACCGAGCTTGACAGACAGATAGACAGACAGGTAGACAGACAGACAGACAGACAGACAGACAGACACACACACAGACAGACAAACACACACAGACAGACAAATAGACACACATACAGACACACACACACACACACACAGACACACAGGCAGACAGAGTACTCGGGTGAACCTTTAATGCTTGGTAAATATACAAGAAATCAACAAATTGGCAACACCATTCTATACGTATATATATGTTTATAATTTTAGGTGATGTGGCGAGGTGAGGCGGGGCGGGGCGGGGTGGGGTTGGGGCGGGGTGGGTAGGAGGAGAAGGGGTGTGAGGGAGAGGAAGGGTGGGGGGGGGTAAGTAGGCCTAGGCAAACTATAGTAATGATTATTTATTTGACATGATTCAGCTCGTTACTAACTGTATGTAAAAGTGTTATTATTATTATTATTATTATTATTATTATTATTATTAGTGTGCCATTTTTGCCCCGCGTGCGTTGAGATGAAGGGTCGTGCGAGTATATATAGCGTGTGGGCGTGTGTTGCGTGTGGGCGTGAGTGGCGGGGGCAGGTGGCGTGGGTGTGCTCCCACCAATCACGGGGACACCCACCCCAACACACCCCCTCACCGCGGCGGCACATTCACCCCCAACCCACCCACCCACCCCCTACTTACCACGGGGCACCCACCACACCCTCACCCCTCCACCGCACACCACTCACCCCCAACTCACCCTCACCCTTCTACATCACCCCCTTCCCCCCCCACCCACCCCCACCACCACCTGCATCAGTATTTACGCTTGGATTGAGTCTGGTTTTGTAATTTATCTCCAAACAAACTCAGGAGTGTGGGTGTGGGTGTGTTTGTTGGAGGGGGGGGGGAGGTAATGGATTTTCGGGGTAGGGGGAAAATAAGGGATGGATAGGTTTAGGTAGGGTGAGGGAAGGGTGAAGTAGGTTTTGGGTAGGCTGTAGGTAGGCTGAAGGGAAGGGTAAGGTAGGTTATAGGTAGGCTGGAGGGAAGACACGTGCAGGCTGTAGGTAGGCTAGAGTGAAAAAGAAGAAGAAGAAGAAGAAGAAGATAAAGAAGAAGATAAAGAGCGTGGTAGTGAATGTTGCTTAGCTGTGGACCTTATCACCTCATCGCCCCGCCCCGCCCCGCCCCCAACACCTACACACACAGCCCCATCACAGTCACGTCCCCCTAGAAAGCATCCCCGTGTTGACTGACCCTCCCTCCTTCCTTCCTTCCTTCCTTCCTTCCTGCACTAAGGGAAGGAAGGCAGAATGAATGGTGTTTGTTGATTAAGTTAATGAATGCAGAATGAATAAGATCGAGAGATTTATTTATTTATTTTTTAATTTTTTTTATTTTGATATATTTTATTTGGCTATGTAGTAATACATGGTTATGCATCATATATATATACAAATTAATTAGCCAGGTCCATTAAGCCGAAGCTTTTAATAGGACCTGTTAAGATCTAAGATTGCATATCAAACGGAACGGTTTTCAGGCCGTAAAACATAATTTAAATACATTGAAAATAACTATTACTTTCTGTTACAATAATATACATATATATGTACATATAAATATACATCTACACACACACACACACACACACACACACACACACACACACACACACACACACACACACACAAACACACACATATATATACACATATACACATATATACACACATACACATATATATACATATATATATATATATATATATATATATATATATATATATATATATATATATATATATATATATATATATATATACACATATTGCAGTAAGTCACTAACCAAAGAAATGAGCTAAAGTGATAGTAATGGTCTTGATTTTTTAAACAAAAATATAGAAAAAAATGAAATACAAGTACATATGGGAGTGAAATATACATGGAGCTATAGAAAGTATAATGTTGTTATAGTAGAGGAGTACATTATGCCTCAGTGTATTTATCGAATAACATTTTTTGTAATTTACGCTTAAAAGAATATCTGTTGTGGTCAGTGATGATATCTTGTGGTGTTGCATTCCAGCTTCTGCTTCCTCTTACTAGGATGCTTTGTTGAGCGTGAGATGTTCTGCATAGTGGAATACGAAACTTTTGTGGTCCTCGGGTGGTAACATTGTATGCAATTACTGTGAAGCCAGGGTCTATGGGAAATGAATACACAGATTTATGCACAAGTAGACTGGTCTGTAAGTAGATGATATCAGAAAGTTTCAGTATTCTGGAGTCTTGGAAAACACTGTTGGTATGGTCGTAACGGTTTTTAAAGAACATGATGCGTATAAGTTTTTTTTGTGTAACAAAAAGGTTGTCAATGTAGGTTTTATAAGCCCCTCCCCATAGAGAGAGAGAGAGAGAGAGAGAGAGAGAGAGAGAGAGAGAGAGAGAGAGAGAGAGAGAGAGAGAGAGAGAGAGAGAGAGAGAGAGAGAGATTGAGATAAATAGAGATAGACACAAGATAAATAGATTCTCACACATATGTCCTCCACCCACACATTCCACCCACATTTAAACACCCCAAAATACAAAACTAGAACCAAGAGCTTCCTTATACTTCCAGCCTGACCAGGGCGGGGTGGGGCAGGGGGCATCGGGGCAGGGAGCGGGGCAGGGGGCAGCGGGGCGAGGCAGGGGGCGGGGCAGGGGGCGGCAGCGAGTGTATGGTGACTTTTTTAGGGTGCGTCGCCAAGTGGTCGGGATGTATGTGTGGCATTCATGAGGAGGAGGAGGAGGAGGAGGAAAGCAGATGAGAAAATAACGTAGATCAAAGGAGGAGGAATGTGTGAGGTTGAAAATATGAGGTAAATAGAAGGTGTAGGCGAGGAGGAGGAGGAGGAGGAGGAGGAGGAGGAGGAGGAGGAGGAGGAGGAGGAGGAGG
>JAPQNM010000044.1:202500-207500 GCA_029783475.1 Metacarcinus magister | reverse complement strand
TAGATAAAATAACAACATTGTCAGACGCATTTATCTCTAGATTCATTATCGGATTTACACACACACACACACACACACACACACACACACACACACACACACACACACACACACACACACACACCAATACACACACCCCAACACACACACCCCAACACACGTTAGCCCGTTAGCCCACCATAACACACTCACAACACAACACACTCGCCTTCATTTCTATCCTTGTAGGTCGTCATGTCCTAACACTTCTTTTAATGTACCTAACACGCTATAATTAACACTCTTGGATGTAAACAAATAATTACTGTGTTTTTTTCACATTTTTTCATTGTTATTTCCGTTTTTCTTTGTGTTATGGTCTATTTAAGCTTTACTTTCGGTTTGAATCATTTTTATATATTCTATTATATGGTTTATATTGGTTTAATTTCATTATTATTACTTTATTCTATTATTCGATTCTATGATTGACCTTAGAAATAAACATTTTTCATGAAATAAATACGGATCAAATATAACAAATGTTTATGTAGAAAACGGGTAGGCACTTCAGACGATTTTTTAAAGTATATATGATTGCTTTTCTGTGTATAATAAAAATCTCAATTTTGGTTTAATATATACGTGACCCAGCAGCCAGCACACGGCCGCCATCTTAGTCTACCTGTTGAAACCTGTTCATGTTATTTATTAAGGTTATTTACGCTTAATAGATAATGTTTTCTTTATATCCAACCACTATTAATGATGAGAAATAATGTATTACTGCTCCTCCATCCCTCTAAATGACATGGAGAGGAAAAGGGAAGGTTTAAAACGAAGAAATATTCTCACCGAGTTAGATGCCCTGTCTGGCTGCTAGCGGTCACAGAAGAAGAAGAGTATTATCAGCAGCCAGCACACGGCCACCATCTTAGTCTACCTGTTGAAATCTAATAATGTTATTTATTAAGGTTATTTACGCTTAATAGGTAATGTTTTCTTTATATCCAATCACTATTAATGGTGAAGAATAACGTATTACTGCTCCTCCATCCCTCAAAATGACATGGAGAGGAACAGGGAAGGTTTAAAACTAAGAAAATATTACCACCGGGTTAGATGTCCTGTCTGGCTGCTAGAGGTCACAGAAGAAGAAGAGTGTTATCATGATTATTACTATCACTGAACTACAAACTAAAATAATACACAATGTAGATCAAAAGAAAGAGAGAAAAAAAGCTTTAGAATGTTATTAAATATGTAACGCGCGGATATACATATATTATAGATTCCATTTAATATAACTCTAAGTTTATACTACCAACCCAAGTCCAAGTCCAAGTCCAACTCACTGTGAAAATACCGCTTACAAAACTACTCGTACAGAACTATTATTTCTTGATTTCTTTGTTTAGTATTGTCTTCTATGGTTTCTAAAATGATCCTAATTGTTTTCATGGATAGATAAGGGGAGGAGAGGGAGGTTTTTATAAAGTTTTGTTTCTTATTAAGGAAAATAAACTAAAAATGAAAAATTATATTGACGTAACAGCCTCGTAAGGGCCAGCAGGCCTGTTGCTGTTTGTTCTTCCTATGTGTTCCTATGTGTTTCTCCTCCTCCTCCTCCTCCTCCTCCTCTTCCTCCTTAACCAGTCAGTTAATTCATTAAAGCGTCAATATATTACTATGATTCATTATACTATTTTCTGTCACCGTGTGTGTGTGTGTGTGTGTGTGTGTGTGTGTGTGTGTGTGTGTGTGTGTGTCCAGATCGCCCACCTTAGCCACCAACCACATTTCGGCACCCGTTTCATCTTAGTTAATTTTATCTTCTCTCTCTCTCTCTCTCTCTCTCTCTCTCTCTCTCTCTCTCTCTCTCTCTCTCTCTCTCTCTCTCTCTCTCTCTCTCTCACTCACGCTCTCACGCTCACACACACACACACACACACACACACACACACACACACACACACACACACACACACACACACACACCGACGCCCTCGCCGCCCTGCACCTCACCACGCTAGCCACCCAGTACGCCACCCACCTTAAGCAGTTTGGCCACACACAACCTGCTTAACAACCCTCGCCACCTTGACTTGCTGCCTCCCTACGCCCCGCCCCCACCACGAGCCCTACGCAACTGTAACCAGCTCGTCCCCATCACAGCTCGCACCGAGCGGTACAACCCAAGCACCGTTCCTACTCTAGTCAGCCTGATCAACAGTCATTAAAACTTTTGATGGTTAATCATTCTAGTCACTTTTAATACGTTTTCGTCTTATTTTATTATTATTTTCACTTAGCTTATCAGTGTATCTATATTTTTATTAATTTTTGTTTTGTTTTTATCAGGACTTTCCTTCAGGCTTGGTCTCTCTTTTACTGGTCTTAAGCTGCTTTTTAAATTTCGCTTTTAATGTGTATTTTCAACCTTTGGCTGCCTGTACAAATTACCTTGCAATAAACCGTTAATTATTATTATTATTATTACACACACACACACACACACACACACACACACACACACACACACACACACACACACACACACACACACACACACACACACACTCACAGGTGCCTCCCATTAAGAATCTTAATATACTTTTTTCCTTCTTCCCCTTCCTCTTCTTTTGCTCCTCCTCCTCCTCCTCCTCCAAACTAATCAGCAAAACATTGGTTGGTGCAATTAATATTACCACTACTACTACTACTACTACTACTACTACTACTACTACTACTACTACTACTACTACTACTACTACTACTACTACTACTAAGCATCACCATATGTGTTTCCTCCTTCGTTAAGTGTCTGTACGAAGCGTGACTTTATAAACATTTCTTTGGCGTCACTTTTAAAGGCAATCTCTCTTCCTGTCTCCTGCTCCTGATCATATCATACTGTACCTACCTTTGCTTCTACCCTCTATCTTCCCTTCCCTTCCCTTCCCTTCCCTTCCCTTCCCTTCCCTTCCCTCACTCTCTCCCTACCTCCCTTCCCTTACTCTCTCCCTTCCCTTTACTCACTCTCTCCCTTCCTCCCTTCCCTTGCCTATTACTTCTCCCTAGCGTCCTTCCCTTACCTTTCCTTTCCTCCCTTCCCTCAACTCCCCTCCTTTCACCTCTCTCTTCCTCCCTTCTCTCACCCCTCGCCCCTTCCTCTCTCCCCTCTCCCCTCCTCTGCCTTACAAGTCTCTGCAATGTTCACTGCGGTTTATTGCGGGGCAGAGAGAGGGTGATGGTCCCTACTGATTCTCTCTCTCTCTCTCTCTCTCTCTCTCTCTCTCTCTCTCTCTCTCTCTCTCTCTCTCTCTCTCTCTCTCTCTCTCTCTCTCTCTCTCTCTCTCTCTCTCTCTCTCTCTCGTTCTTTAGGGATACCAGTCGTGTGTGTGTGTGTGTGTGTGTGTGTGTGTGTGTGTGTGTGTGTGTGTGTGTGTGTGTGTGTGTGTGTGTGTGTGTTTTGGTGTGTGTTATTCAGTAGGAGTGGAGTGGTGTATTCATTTATTTATTTATTTATTTATTTGTAGTTTATTTACCTGTATATGCTTGTGTATGTATGTATGTATGTGTGCTTGTGTATGTATGTATGTGTGTGTGTGCTCTTGTGTGTCTTCTATATTGTGCTGAAGTAGTACAATTACCTGTGTGTGTGTATGTATGTATGTATGTATGTATGTATGTATGTGTTCTTGTATATACTAACTAACTAACATGTGTGTCTTATCTTGTGTGTCTTGTACAGGGAGTGTCTTCTGGAGCAGCCTTTACGAGAGCGTCTGCTTCGTCAACCTCAGCTCAGTGTGAGGAAGCAGCTGTTCTCTATGACCGGCTGGAACCTTGCTCTGTTCCCCGACATGGCGGTCAGAGGCACCAGGGAGTTCTACAATATTTACGGTGCGTCTGTGTGTGTGTGTGTGTGTGTGTGTGTGTGTGTGTGTGTGTGTGTGTGTGAGTGAGAGAGATAGATAGATAGATAGATAGATAGATAGAGAGAGAGAGAGAGAGAGAGAGAGAGAGAGAGAGAGAGAGAGAGAGAGAGAGAGAGAGAGAGAGAGAGAGAGAGAGAGAGAGAGAGAGAGAGAGAGAGAGAGATTGATAAATTGTTTGATAGATAGATTGAGAAAGAATGTGTTTGTGTGTGTGTGTGTGTGTGTGTGTGTGTGTGTGTGTGTGTGTGTGTGTGTGTGTGTGTGTGTGTGTGTGTGTGTGTGTTCAGTTCAATAGTCAGGTGTGAAAACATCAAATAAAACATGGTGAAACAGGCCACCTTTAAAACACGTAGCCTACCTATACCTCAAACAAACACACAAACACACAAACACACATACAAAAACAAAATATTAATTACCTCAAACAAAGACACAGACACACACATACAAAATATTAATGACCTTAACAGAACCTCAATATAATGTAATGTAAATAATTTTGACTATATAGAACTAATAAAAATGAAAGTGCAGCATTGAGAATAATAATAATGATAATAATAATAAAAAAGTATATAATTGTGTGGATGGTAAGTGTGACAGTATATCATATTAGTAATTATTGAATAGGTAATATATATAAAATAAAATAATTAAGTAATATATATGGATGAAGCCTTAAGTATGGGAAATGTGATTGTATTGTTGTGTGTGTGTATGTGTGTAAATTTTTTTTATATATATATTTCTTTACATTTTTTTTACTCTTTTTTTATTTATTTTTGGTTATTTTATTATTATTATTATTAGTTTTTACATCCTGACCTCACGCCCACAGCCATCATGGAGGTGCGGGCGGTGGGCAAGGGTGAGGTGCAGATCAGAGGCGTCGATTCTAACCTCTTCCTCGCTATGTCGCCCAAAGGGAAGCTGTACGGAGAGGTGCGTCAACTCTTAACCTAACCTAACTTAACCTAACCTAACCTAACCTAACCTAACCTAACCTAATTTAACCTAACTTAACCTAATAAATAGCTTTTTTATGTATATTACGATATTTAATGAAATATGGTACATATT
>JAPQNM010000044.1:170000-197500 GCA_029783475.1 Metacarcinus magister | reverse complement strand
ATGTGTAGGGGCTGTGGTGGTGAGGGGGGGATGAGGGGGCACCACATGAATATTCACCACCTTGGGAAAGCCTCCAGCCCCGAGAAAGAACAATGATAATGATGGGCCGTCCTTGCCAGCCCGTCTCCCATCCCGCCGACGGTTGTGGTGATATATTTATAGGCAGCAGCTCTACCCTTCCCTGAATCACTCCAAATGGCACCTCAAGGACTGCTTTTGTTTCCCTCCATCAAGGCCGCGGCGTCGTCTGACTGACCCACTGACCCACAGTGGAGAGGGTGGCAGCTCAACCCGACACCCACCCGCCGGACACCCTAGAAACAGTTTTCCCTCGGCGCCACTTCCAGGAATGAATATCTGGGCCTGCCTGGAAACTGTTGCCGGGAAGAAGGGTGAGGAAGGAGGCGGGGCAGTACGGGGAAGGGTGGGGCAGGGCAGGGCAGGGCGGGGCAGCGTAGAGCACCGCAGACACGTTGCTTGGACCAGTAGTATAAGCTTACAAAACCCAGCCAGCCCGAGGCGGGAACCATATCCCGGCTTGGTGAATAGCCAGGCGCAGGCCAACGCATGCCTGGAACGAGCGACGCCACCACACCATACCTTTGTAGGGGAAAATAGGGGACTGATGAAAAAGAGAGAGAGAGAGAGATACAGAGAGAGGTACATTTCTCAAAACTTCTAATTATTGCCTTGGATGGAGGTGAGAGAGAGATAAAAACTAATATATTACACCTTGTACTGTCCTTTTCACAATGCATCTTTCCTCCCTCGTACCTTGCCTTGCCTTGCCTTGCCTTGCCTTGCCTTGCCTTGCCTTGCCTTGTACAGCCTCCCTTATCCTCCCATTACCTTGTTTCTCCTTTCTTCTACTATTTCCTCCCCACCTCTTTCTTTTTTTCTTATGCAGTTACTGTTTTTTTCTTCTTCTCTCTCTCTCTATCTATCTATCTCTCTCTCTCATGTGTGTGTGTGTGTGTGTGTGTGTGTGTGTGTGTGTGTGTGTGTGTGTGTGTGTGTGTGTGTGTGTGTCTGTCTTTTCTGGTGCGTTATGGTGCGTGTGGTGACCTGGTGGTGGTGTGTGTGTAGGTGCTTTGGCATGTCCGGTGGCGTGGGGGTGAGGGTGCGTGGTGGTCGGGGGGGCGGGGAGGGGAGTGTGGTGGTGGCCCTGGATGGCAACAAGGAAAGGGAAGGGACGGGTAGGGACAAGCTAGGTAGGGATACATCTTGCTTAGTATTATGGTTGTTATTGTTATTGTTATTGTTATTGTTATTGTTGTTGTTGTTGTTGTTGTTGTTGTTGTTGTAGCAGGAGTTCATTCCCTCTTAGTGGTGTTTCAGTGATGTTCTCTCTCTTTCTCTCTCTTCATAACCCGAAGAGCAGCATCAACTTTCTGTAGTTTTTATAAGTATGTTCCTTAAGAATGAAGTAAGATCCCAATCCTAAGCAAGTTTCTTCTCTGTATTACACAGACAAAATAAAGTATATATTATCATTATTATTATTGGTAGTAGTGGCAAGGATGTGTTAGGCAAGAGGCAAGGCGTTAGTTAGTTAGTTAGTTAGTCCGTCTGTCTATCAGGTCACCGGTAAGCCAACACCCAATTGCACTTCGTGTGCGTCCCATTCCAGTGCGTGGCTGGCTGGGTGTGTCTCTACTGAAGAACGACCCGGCCAGACGAAGAGGAGCGCCGGCTAGTGTTCTTTCTATATGTGGAGCAGTGTGAGGGTGGGGAGAGAGGGAGAGGGAGGGAGAGATGCTGGACCTTAATAGTAGCGTGTTTGGGATCCTTAACCTTGATGGTCTTAGAGGGCGTTTGGCTGCTCACCTCTACGAGGGCACTACATTCTGCTTTGCCCTCCTCCTCCTCCTCCTCCTCCTCCTCCTCCTCCTCCTCCTCCTCCTCCTCCTCCTCCTCCTCCTTCTCCTCCTCCTCCTCCTCCTACTCCCTCTAAGTAACAGATTCATGGCGGTATGCACCACTTCCTGCACCACAAACACCGTGTGAGATTGTACTTGTAATATGAATGGACGTCCAGGCGGTGGTGAGGTGGTGAGGTGCTGGCAGAACACTATGTATATAACCTCGTTGTATTCTACAGGACATGAACTGTGTTGTATCAATGCCTATATTGATCTAGTCATTAGGTTATATGTATTGTGAACAGTTTAAGCAGATGAGTGGTGGTGATGGCGGTAGTAATTCCTATTCACCTATAATAAGCTTGTTTTTCTTTGCAGTGAAGGATGACTTAACTTAATAAATGCAGCGCAGCGTCGATCATAAGGAAGGAAGGAAGGAAGGAAGGAAACAATTAAAAAACAGGTGAGTTGATTGACTTTATATTTATTAATTAGAACAGCTTTACGTCTCATTAAGTACTGCAGTTACCTTTCTTATATAACCTACTTGTATTTTTTATTTTATTTATTCATTTATTTTCATTTATTTTTTGTCTTGTTGGTACCTTTTATATATACATGTGCCTTTATCTTACCTAAAAGTTGTATGTAAGTCTCGTGTATAGTTGCTCTTCCCCTCTTGAAAAAACCCCCCCAAAGGAATGAAGAGTATTCCTTTAGCTTCCATCTTAGTCATATATCTTTGCTCTTCCTTTCCTGAAAAAACATAGGAATGAAATGTAGTCCCTTACCTTCCTTTACAATGTCAATAATAGTAACAGATAGAGAATATATACCATTTTAACGTGCATGTTATATATATACTTTTATAAATTTGATTGATTGAAGTTTGACTATATGTATGTATCGTTTTAATCTAGTCTTATTATTATTATTATTATTATTATTATTATTATTATTATCATCATCGTCAACACGTGCAACACTCACTCGGTCAGCTACCTCAGGAATTTAATCTTTTTTTACTACAGCGACAAAAAAAGCGGCAAAGCTACGCAGACTTCACCCCTTTGCATGTAACTCTTCAACAAACTTGCAGCAAAGGTTCACGTTGGGAAAGGACGGTGGGAGGAAAGAGAGGGAGAAGAAAAGATTAAGGGAGATATACAATTACATTTGAAGCTGCGTCTTGAAAGAAAATGTCATGCAGGTGTGTGGAGCGGCGCGCTTATGGGAGTAATTTTGCGACACCTTGTATAAACAAAAAAATAGCAAGGCAACCAGCGCTGTGTCACGTGTGTGTTGTGCAAATGAAAGATTAGAACTGTATGTGTGTGTGTGAGAGAGTGATAGATATAGAAATAGAGAGAGAAAAAAGAGAGAGATGAGAAAGTACATGAGCCCCGCCACGTGTCTGCCCTTCAACACCTGCCGCCTTGCCGTCTACACTTCCTGCGGAGGGAGACACCAGGCGAGGCAACCTGCACCCCACAACCCTGCATCCCTCTGGCGTAGGTCGGGGCGTGGGGGCGTGAGGGGGGGCGTGGAGGGGGTTGGGGGTGATAATGTTTTGAGGGAGCACACGAGGGATTGTTGTTAGGTGACGATCGGAGGCACGTCACAGCAGCAGATGTGACGCTTGTGTGTGTGTGTGTGTGTGTGTGTGTGTGTGTGTGTGTGTGTGTGTGTGTGTGTGTGTGTGTGCGTGCGTGCGTGCGTGCGTGCGTGCGTGCGTGCGTGTGTGTGTGTGTGTGTGTGTGTGTGTGTGTGTGTGTGTGTGTGTGTGTGCGCGTGCGTGCGTGCGTGCGTGCGTGCGTGTGTGCGTGCGTGCGTGCGTGTGTGTGTGTGTGCGCGTGCACGGGACGGGCTCGGCGGTGATACCCAGCCATCACAATACGACACAAGGACACTATCCGTACTGACATCGAGATGACCTATTGTGAAAACCCATTGTTCACTCATATAAACACGCCCTTAATACCACCACCACGCCTCCGCTGCGCCGCGTCGCCACCCCTGCTGCAGCGGGCGGCACGCTGAGGGACAGCCGGCGTGGAGGCAGCATCCAGGCGGCCCCGCGCTGCCCCTCCCGCGGCCAGCACAATGGTCCGCCTGATGCACACGCCGCTGCCGGGCTGTGTCACTGCTGCCGCGAGCCTCGGGACGCCGCAGCCAGGCAGGCAGTCAAGGTCACGGTGACCTCCAGCGGGGAGCACCAGTGTGACAAGGATATCGCTGCACACACACACACACACACACACACACACACACACACACACACACACACACACACACACACACACACACACACACACACCTTCCTTAGTAGTCAATCCATGGTGTCGCCAGTGACGTAACCTTCCTCCCTGATGAGCTTGTTCCCATAGTTCAGTGGTTCCCTTAGTTCAGTGGTTCCCATAGATCAGTGGTTCCCAAACTTGTTCATCTTGTTACCCAATTTAACATGACACATTAGGCGTGCTAACCCTTTCACAAAATATTGTCAATATTGATATATATGGCTATATTAAAACACTAGATATATTTTATTTCTGTCCATTACCCCCGAAACACTGTTATATTACCCCCAGGGGGTAAATTGCCTCCAGTTTGGGAAGCACTGCCTTAGTGTGTGTGTTTTGTGATGGTGTTCCTACTGCCATCCCCTCGTTACCTCGTACTCGTTACCAAGAGGAGTGTCAAAACGACTTTAATGTTAACCAGACCTCCACCCCTTGCTTCTATTTCTCCTACTGTCTTCTTTACAGGGTCTGGCGACAAGCGGGATACTTTTTTACGTATTTTTGTTGTCCCTTAGCCATTACCCTTTTAATGTAAAAGTCTTTCCCTCTTCTGATCAGCCTCCTCCTCGTGGGGTATTGGTCCTGGTGGTGGTGTTAGGTGGTGTTGTTTGCTACACTCGAGGGTGGTGGTGGTGGTGGTGGTGGTGGTGTGAGTAGGTGTAGCTTCCCTAACTAAGATGATGAAGCCCACGTGATCTGATCTAGGACTAGTGTTGTTATTATTATTATTATTTTTATTATTTTTATTGTTATTGTTATTATTATTATCATTATTGTTGTTATTGTTATGATCACCACCACCACTACCATCACTATTACCATCATCATCATCATCATCATCAACAACTCCTTAAACTGATAGCAAGCGAAGTGTGTCCATCACGAGTGTGCATTTCTTTTCCTTACTCCTCTTCCTCCTCATCTTCCTCTTCTTCCTCCTCTTCTTCTTCCTCCTCCTCTTCATCCTCTTCTTCTTCTTCTTCCTCCTCTTCTTCTTCCTCCTCCTCCTTCTCCTCCTCCTCCTCCTCCCGGCTGTCACGGAGGCTCACAACAAAGGCAGGAACACACAATGTCGACGATAGCAGCGATAGGTTTTGGAGGCGTGGAAGGGATAGAGATACAGGCTGATAATTCTCTCTCTCTCTCTCTCTCTCTCTCTCTCTCTCTCTCTCTCTCTCTCTCTCTCTCTCTCTCTCTCTCTCTCTCTCTCTGTTTACATCCCCCCTGCCTCCCCTCTCCTCCCCTCCCCTCCCCTTCCCCTCCCCTTCCTTCCCCTCCCCTCCCCTCCCCTCCCCTTCCCCTCCCCTTCCCTCCCCTCCCCTTTCTTCATCTTGCCTAAGTCGTCTTCGCCTGAGTCATAATCTTATTCCTCCACATATATGTATCCACTCTCATCTTGCTTCGGTTTTTTCTTGTTATTTTTATCTCCTCGTGTCCCTCCTCTCTACCCTACCCTGCCCTGCCCTGCCCTGTCCTGTCCTGTCCCTGCCCTGCCCTGCCCTGCCCTGCCCTGCCCTGCCCTGCCCTGCCCTGCCCTGCCCTGCCCTGCCCTGCCCTGGCCCAGCACGACGTAGCTGGCTCCCCACACCACGCCTTCACGCCCTGTACGCTTGTTTTATTCCATTGGGCGGCTATGCGTGCTGCCACCAACACCGCAACGCCGGGGGCAGGGGCAGGATAGCCTTGTTACCCGGCAAGGAGCAGGACACATTCCCACCCAGGCTCCTCCAACACTCCCGGCGCCTGGCTTATCCGTAGCTGGAGTCATGGCGGGCTTTGGGCTTTAAAACTTTCCAGCGAGTGCCTCCGTTGTGCCTCTGTGGTATTTTAGTGCCAGTGGTGTGTACTGGTGGTGCCATCATCGTGCCTGGTGCCTTGCTGTTTAGTTTGTCCTCCAGGCCCTGTGGGAGCATCAGCTTGGTGTGTGTGGACAGAGTCATGTGTGTGTGTGTGTGTGTGTGTGTGTGTGTGTGTGTGTGTGTGTGTGTGTGTGTGTGTTTGTGTGTGTGTGTGTGTGTGGTTTGCGAGTTCCACCTGGCGTGTCACGTCACGTCGCGTTGTTGGGTCACGTCGTCCCATGGGTGTGCACGCCTGTCCGCGCCGCCTGTATAAAAACCTAATACACTCACCCCGTTGGACGTACTTGGCAGCAGCTGTACCTCATCCTTCCCCCTCCCCCTCCTTGACCAACACTGCACACGTGTGTGTTTTAAAACCAGTTATAACTGTCACATCCACGCACGCGCAGTCACGTACACACACACAAGCACACACACACACACACACACACACACACACACACACACACACACACACACATACACACACACACACACACACACGCACACACACACTTACACACACTTACACACACATAGATAGAGATATGACAACTGTAATAAGAGATAAAAAAAATCTGCCTGTAAAAGTGTGTTGAGTGGAGTCGGGCAAGGATCAGTCTTGGCCCCGGTCATGCTTGCAGTGTATATAAACGATATGCCAGAGAGAATAGACATTTACATCGACTTGTTTGCAGATGACACCAAACTTTTAAGAAGGGTGTAGAGAAATGAAGATTGTGAAGCACTGCAACAGGACTTAGATAAAAAAAATGGAGTGTACTGAAATTTGGGAAGAGCAAGAGAAAGTATAGGGGCGTTTATTTAATAGGGGAAGGAGAATATTAATAAGAAAAAAAGGAAAAAGAATTATGAGTAACCATTATGGATATTTTGTCACCTGAGAAACACATAAATATGATTACTGGTCAAACCTATAATCTATTGAGGAATATACAGTTGGCTTTTACTTATGTGGATGAAGATATGATTAAGAAATTGATTATGACTTTGGTTCGCTCAAGATTACAATATGCACCAACAGTATCGTCACCAAGTAAAAAAAAAAAACATAAAAAAACTGGAGAGAATACAGAGAGCAGCAACAAAGCTTCCCCAAAATTTAATTAAGAGAACTGTCCTACAAAGAGAGGCTGTAGATACTGGGTCTTACAACATTAGAGCAGAGGAGAGAAGGGCATGAGGAGATCTAATAGCAGTGTACAGAGTGATGAGAGGATTATAATGAAAAACTAGATAGAGAAGATTTATTAATTTGGGACACCAGGGACACAAGATGACATGGAAAGAAACTGAAAAAGAACATCTGCAGAAGAGTTAGAGATGGTTTGGAAAAGGGAAAAATACATGCAAGTATAGTTCATGAATTCAAGGCAAAGTTAGATACTTATAGATATGGAGACGGGACAGCACGAGCATAACTCTTCTCCTGTATATTACAATTAGGTAAACACACACACACACACACACACACACACACACACACACACACACACACACACACACACAGTTGTGATGTCCTCATTTGAGCGATTTTTTTGTCTCCTTTATCAGTTTCTATCAGTTATCGGCAATATTTTTTCCATATCAGCGAGCTGGGTTTACTTCTCTCGCTTAGACCATGATGAGGCAGAGGAAGCGGCGGCGGTGTGACACGTTGGATCGGGTGGCGTTACAGCAGCTTGACAACAAGTATTTAGTGTCTCGCCGTGCATTAGTAGGCTTAGGGTGTTCCGAATGCAGGGGAGGTGCGGGCAGGTGACGCAGATAGTGCCAAAAGTGAGGTAGTCTAGGGTGGGGCAGGGCTGGGTGGGGTGGGGTTGCTGGTGGGCCGATCCTGTTACCTGGGGAAGGGTGTTCGACGAGGCTGTTGGGGGTGATGGGGTTTGGTCACTTTTTTCCTTGTTTAAAGATCCACTAGGTAATGGCACCCCAACGCCCCTCCGGAAGGAACAAGTGTTAATGTTAGGAAATGTTGGGAGCAGCGACTCCTACAGCGACGGCGGGAGGCGAGTACCAGCGAGGGGAGACACAGCACCGCACAGCACAGGGGTGGCGGCGGTACAGAGCTAAATTGGAGTTTTTAGCGTTGCATAAAGACTCGGAGTGGGTGACAGCGGCTATAATCCCTCCCCCCTTTCACACCACGTAGCCGAGGACTGTCATGTCGTCGTCCAGTCACCAATATAATCAGGGCGTTATGACACGCGCGCCTTGGGTAATGCCTCAAGTATCGCCGCGATCAATTTTACCCGAACAATGCCAAGACGTCCCGCTCCGAAACAAAGGTGGAAGGAAATATTCTGTTTAGAAATCAGCCGTGCGTCACATTCAATCTTGGGCATTGAGTATCACCTTGTGTCCTCCGACGCTCGATGTCAACACAGACAGACGCGTCGCTGTTGACACGTCCCACTGCCGCTCTCCGCTCGCTGCCTCTTGCATGATGGCGGACCCGCATCACCACCGCCACCACCATCACCACCACCACCTAACACAATACTGTCTTAATACTTGTAATGACGCCGTGGTATTAGTGTTGATGCCAACATTAAACATCCTTGATGAGGCTGCATGTGTTTCCTGTGTTGCTAACAAGATGACGTGCAATACTCGGCTAGCGGAAGGCAGAGGCAGGTGGCGGCCATGCAACAACAACAATAAAACTGTTGTAAAATGACCGGCAGCGCAGCAACAGCGGCCGATAAGACTATGTACCAAGGTTAACAAGCGTTGTTTCACCACTGCATCGACTCACCATTGTGAAGAGTGCAGCGGCGGGGTGGCCAGGCAGGGTCTTGGCAGGGAAAATGAACATGGCTCCCACCAGGACAAGCCATGCAGTACACCACGATTAACCAGAGTGTGCACTTCAGAACACAATTAACCAAAGGGGCGGGGGTAGGCTTGGTACCCGCGGGCCTCACCTCACTCACACCAACCTTCATTAACTCTAACCCTCCTGACGGTGACAAGCAGCCATGACACCGAGGATCTGATGCACCTGTAGTAGGCGATTCACCACCACCCTTGACTCGCCTCCTAAACTAATGACGAGGTGCTGCGGCCGCCCACAACACCTCCACATTGATTAGGTGGAGGCATTGAGAGCATATATATGGAGGAGTAAAATAACGTGATCACACGGCTAAGGAGCAAGTGTGCCGTCACGCCGTCACGCTGTCACGCCTGGTGCATATCTTCATCAGGATACAAGTGATGAGGGAACGTGGCACGTGTAAAAAGTTGTTTTTTACATCAATAAGACTTGTACAGTTTTTCGTAAAGCCTAGATAGGTAGCTATACTCGGCGTGTTAGTAATGTTGAAATGATATGATTGTTTTGTATGATATATGATTCCATGCAACTACAAAAGTAAACTTACTGGAACAGAACCAATGAGTTTGTTTAGTACCACAGTGAGTCATTACCTATGCTTACCAGTACCCGTGGAGGCATGCAGGACGGAACAGCCGTGTTAAGTATGGCAGGGCACAGCTGCATCTTACTGTGGATGGGCAGCAAGGCGGGTATAGAAGCAGGGGCAGGGCGAATAGGGAGGAAGGAAGAGTGGTATCAGCGGATCAACGCGCGTCAGTGTGTGTTGTGAGCGTCGATCACTAATGATTCCTGCTGTCAGTGCGGGGCAGCAGCTGAGGCATCAGAGCCCCGCCCACCGTTCACTGCCCGCGGCCGCCGCCACCGCTGGCTGTCACCCGATTGCATCCTATCGGTATTGAGCTCCATCTGTGTATCGTAACGTTCGATCTGACAGGCGAAGAATGCCTAACGCTTATCCAGGATGTAACAGCGTATTGAGAGCCTGATGGCCTTCCTGCCTCGGCCTGATAGCGATGCCATAATCCTGACGCGCCAAGACACACTTCAGATTACACGTCGTTATCCGTTTCAATTTCCATATTTACGCGACTGTCTCCTGAAGCCGTAACAGTGCACGCTGCCTTGCCCTTACAGACACTTACACACACACACTTACATACACATATACTTACACACACAAATACACCTGCAGACACATACACACATTTACACATACACTTACATACACAGACACACACACACACACACACACCACACACACACACACACACACACACACACACACACACACACACACACACACACACACACACACACACATGGAGGGAGATGAGGACCCATGAAAATAATGTTGTTAAATACTGTCAACATTATTAACAAATGTTACTCCTGGTGCCCGCTTTGTGCTGATGAATATGTGAAGCGGGGCGGGGCAGAGAGTGGTGGGGGGTGGCGGGACATTTTAAAAGCAATTAGACCTACTCGATCTGGTGGTCTGAACTCTATTTGCCTGTCTGTCTGTCTGTCTGTCTGTCTGTCTGTCTGTCTCTCTCTCTCTCTCTCTCTCTCTCTCTCTCTCTCTCTCTCTCTCTCTCTCTCTCTCTCTCTCTCTCTCTCTCTCTCTCTCTCTCTCTCTCTCTCTCTCTCTCTCTCTCTCTCTCTCTCTCTCTCTCTCTCTCTCTCTCTCTCTCTCTCTCTCTCTCATAATGATAATTATTTTAAGTACTTCATTATTATCTTTATCATAATAATAATAATGATAATAATCATAACAATAATAATGATAATAACAATAAGGATAATAATAATAATAGTAATAATAATGATAATGATGGTAGAGGACTCGCCTATTTATAACTCCTGTGGCACACACACACACACACACACACACACACACACACACACACACACACACACACATCACATCACCATTAGTACTGCTGTTACAACAACGACAACTACTACAACTACAGCTACAACTACTACTAATAAAAACAATGACAGTGATAATAATAATAATGATAATAATAGAAATAATAATAATGATAATAATATTGATAGTAATAATAGTAGTAATAATAACAGTAATAATAATAATAATGATGATAATAATAATAATAATAATAATAATAATAATAATAATAATAATAATAATAAAAATAATAGTAATAATAGTAATAATGATAATAATAATAATTGTAATAATAATAATAATAATAGTAATAATAATGAATAGTAATGATAATAATAGTGTGTGTGTGTGTGTGTGTGTGTGTGTGTGTGTGTGTGTGTGTGTGTGTGTGTGTGTGTGTGTGTTTGTATGTGTATATATGTGTGTGTCAATCTGTTTGCGTGTATATGTTTATTCATAGCTTTCTGTCTGTAAGAGTCTCTCTCTCTCTCTCTCTCTCTCTCTCTCTCTCTCTCTCTCTCTCTCTCTCTCTCTCTCTCTCTCTCTCTCTCTCTCTCTCTCTCTCTCTCTCTCTCTCTCTCTCTCTCTCTCTCTCTCTCTCTCACCCTCCATCGATAAGATCCCGTCTTCAGCGTTGCTCGTCTTGCCATTGTCAGAGGGCACGTCAGCCCTCCCCTCCTTGCCCCCCCTTTCCTTCCTCAACACGGATTAAAAAAAGAAATATAAAAATAAAACTTTCTTAAATCAGCAGATGTAAATAAATCCGGTTAGAGTTTTAGAAGAGTAGAAAGATGACTCTCTGATGATCGTGTGGAATTTGATCATTGGGTACCGGAGTTCGGATGCGGAGAGAGGCGGCTGCATCGGAAGCGGAACAGTGTCCTCGCCTTTAGAACCGGGTGTCATGTCTGGTGCCCTCGCGGCTGGCTCGAGGGGTGAAGGGGGAAGGTGGAAGGTGGTAGGAGGTGCGTCCCAAGAGCAGGTGTGTCGGCAGGTGAGGGAGTTCCAGGGTCACCTCAGACTCTTGAAGGACAGATGGACTCCTGATTTTGTCGTGATTGCCGGCCGCGTTTTCCTCACTCTCGTCGATAACCAAGGTCTGAGTCTCCTCCACGCCGCAGCCTGCCGGAGTATCGATCAGCTTCTGTAATTTATTCCTCGGATCGTGATCGTGTTCGTCTCACTGTGGAGTGTCTGTCTGTCAAGTGTGTGGAGGCACCAGGAACCATTCTGCTGTCACGCCAACCTTTTATCTTTTCCTTTCTCAAATGCATCCCATTGTAGGCGTTTGTTTATATCTTGAGTCCCCGCTCCAAGGGTTCCCGGCGAAGGCATCACAAATATAAGTGGGTCACGCTTTCCTCCTTGAAATTTGTCCTGAAGCAGCTAGGGTCTCCTTGGCTTCCAGTTTATACGTTGGGAAACCTCCGCTGAGCTCCCCCGCGAAGACCTCCTGGCTGGCTGACGGAAACATCCTCGTTTTCTTCCATGTTAGGTGGTACTTCCTTAATCCTTACTGCCTTGCCTCACCTTCCATCGATGCTTCAATTAAAGTATACGTAGTGAGCCTCGATGGTGCGTTGTTCTGGTACTATACATGTTCTTAGCCAGGTGTCAGAGCGAGGGTGATAGACAGACAGGCAGACAGACAGGCAGACAGACGGCCAACCATCGCTCTTCAGATCAGACGGGTGCGGTATTCCCTTCCAAGCCGAGCCGAGCCAGCGAGGGAACAGGTCGCGTGGAGGACAGAGGCGGGGAGAGGTACGCTTATTAAAGTAAACCTCCGCTCAGTGCAAAGCCTCGGAGGATATGCAGGGTGAGAGAGAGAGAGAGAGAGAGAGAGAGAGAGAGAGAGAGAGAGAGAGAGAGAGAGAGAGAGAGAGAGAGAGAGAGAGAGAGAGAGAGAGAGAGAGAGAGAGAGAGAGAGAGAGAGAGAGAGAGAGAGACTAATTACTACCTGGTCTAGTTGATCGAGTCCAAGATGAAACTATTGGGTAAGGCAGGGATACTATTTTTAGCCGTGTTCCTGCAGGCTTAGTTATACCCCGCCATGCCCCGCCCCGCTATAACCCATGCCCCAACCTCACACCCACGCCCAAACCCACGCCCACACTGCTGCACGGACGCCCTCATGCACTGTTGATAGGGCAGCAAGAAGGACGCAAGGCAGGATTCCAGCTCTCCTTTTGCCCTTCACCTCCAGCCCACTAAGGGAGAGGTGGCCCCCCTTCTGACCCCCCTTCTTCCCCCTCCCCCCTTCCCTCCTCCAGGATATACCTCTTCCCGGGCAGTAATCAGAGGTACTCTTGCCTGCAGAACCAGAATAGAACCGGGAATTCCCGTGCAAACATAGACGCCCCGCCCCGCCTCCTCCCACCTCTCTCCCTCCCTCCCTCCATCACCTGTTCTGCCTCTTAGCTATGTTAGGTTTTGTGATCAAGGGTTAAAAAACAAACTTTAACCACAAAATACCATAAAAATAACCAGCTAAATACCACCCCCTCCCTCTCCCCCCTCCCCCCCTCACCCCGCAGTCTCCGAAAAAAAAGTAGGAGAATTCTGAAGAACACAAGGTCAGTTAAGTCCCCCAGGGGTTCCTAATGCACGTCTACTGAAGGAGGTGCTGTAGTAGGTAAACAGAATGAGGAGGAGGAGGAAGAGGAGGAGGTGGAAGAAGGAAAAAGGGAAAGAAGAAAAAAAAGAAAGGAGAAAAAGAAAAGAAGAAAATGAAAAATGAAAAATAAAGAAGGAAAAGAAAGCGAAAAAGAAGATGAAAAAGAAGAAACCATTGGAACCGTAAAGTAAAAAAATAAAATAAATAAATAAATAAAACAGTTTTGTGCAAGAAAATAATTAATTGACGTGAGGAAATAAAAACAAATTTCAATACACATCAGATCACTAAACCTCCTTCCTTCTTATTTCCCTTATTCAGAAACCACAACAAATAAGATAAGTTTACCCTTAAAACCACATCATAGAAAACCACTTAATCTTTATATAGAATGTCGTATAAAGATACAGAGTTAAAGTATTAGTATAGTATTGTATAGGGCAGAGGGAGAAAAAGAGAAAGAGAAAGAGAAAGAGAGAGAAGAAGAGTGATAGAACATAGCCTTGCGGAACACTTGTTGGTAAGCGCGCTTGTGTGTGTGTGTGTGTGTGAGTGTGTGTGTGTGAGTGTGTGAGTGTGTGAGTGTGTGAGTGAATGTGTGAGTGTGAGTGAGTGTGTGAGTGTGTGAGTGTGGTAATGAAGACGATTGCTAAATATCTTCTTCTTCTTCTTCTTCTTCTTTTTCCTTTCTTTCTTTCTTTCTTTCTCGTGTTATTCCTTCTTTCTTATTATTTTCTTGAGTCTTCTTGTATTTTCTTTTATTTTGTTTTCTTCTCCATATATCTTATCCTTTCTTCGTCTTTTTCCTCAATTCTTCTTTACAAAGTTTCCTGTTTTTTTCCTTCCTCTTGAATTTTAATTTATATATTTTTCATGAAATTGTTTTTTTTTCCCTCTCTTCCTCTTGCTTTTCTCGTTTTTTTCCCTCTACTTTTGTTCTTACTTTGTTTTCCTACTTTATATTATTTATATCTTATTTTATTTTATTTTATGATCTTGTTTGCAAATACATATATATATTTTTTTCTGTATTTATTTATTTTACTGTATCTATCCAACATTATTTACCTTTTTTTTTCTCTCTTCGCTTTAATTTAAAACTTTCTCTTTGTATTATAATTTGAAATTATTTTCCTGTTTTTAAATCCACCGGTTTTTTTTGTTTTTTGTGAGAAATTAAATAAATCACAAATATATTACTAGCATTATTATTATTATTATATTTTTTTCACCGTTACTTGCAGGTTCTGTATAATCATATGTTTGTGACGTTGCAATTTTAGCGGGAGAATCATTTTTTTGTTTTACGTATATATGTGTGTGTGTGTGTGTGTGTGTGTGTGTGTGTGTGTGTGTGTGTGTGTGTGTGTGTGTGTGTGTGTGTGTGTGTGTGTGTGTGTACAGTTGACAACAGGATATAGAGCGGTAATCAGGCTTAGCGGGCTGTCAATAGTACAGTTTCACAACCCACAGTTTGTCTCCAATCATGCATATCGAACAGATTGTATTGACGCACACACACACACACACACACACACACACACACACACACACACACACACACACACACACACACACACACACACACACACACACACACAGGTCCACCCAAGGACGCGAGGCTGGTGTTGCAGCAATGTGTATTGTGTATTGATAGGCGATGTGACATGTGGGTATCGAGGTGATCACCAGCTTGACTTCCAGCCCCTCAGCTCCTCAGCCCTTCAGCCCCTCAGCCCCTCAACCCCTAGGCCCCTCAGCCTCTACACACCAGTCTCTCAGCCCCTCAGCCCCTCAGCCCTTCAGCCCTTCAGGCCCTCAGCACATCAGCCCCTCAGCCCTTCACCACCTCAGCCCCTCAGCCACTTAGCCCCTCAGCCCCTCAGCCTCTCAGCACCTCAGCCCCTCAGCCCCTCACCACCTCCTCCTCCCGTCGCCATCATGACCACGCACACGCCGCCATTACTGGTCCACGCGGCCTTCCTGTTCCTCCATAGCATCCACGAGGCTATGTTTGAGCCTCGCCTCACCTGGACCTTTATCTGTTAATGGCGGCGGCGGCTGAGTGGACTGGCGGCCTGGTTACACCTGGTGATGTCGCTGCTATGCTAGGGTGGTATTGCAGGCAGCAGCAGCAGCCTGGCGCCCCGTCGGTCACCACAAGCACGGTTAATCAGCAGTATTGGCGTGGCATCAGACTGTGTTTTCCCTTGGTGATGAAGCAGCATGATTAGCGTGATGATAACAAGTGTGTCATGTGTGTGGTGTGTGTGTCCCCGGAGACCTCTGTGTTGAGGCGACGTCCACGTAATGGCACGTGGTGAACACTCCCCCAGAAGGCCGTGGAGGCGAAGCAGGACGTTCACGCGTTACATCAGGCGATGTGAGGTGCTCCTGCCCACGTGGATGCTGCCTCTCCTCTTAATCTCTGCTCGTTGTCAAAATAGCGGCATCATCGGATCGGAGTGATCGGCGTGATCGGAGTGACGGGCCGCCGCAGATTAAGTCTGCCAGGGCAGCGCCGATGGGCCGATACTCACTAGGGAACACAAAGAAACAGAGTATCGACACCTAATCGGAGCATCGGTAAGCGTGGCGGCGGCTGATCATCGATGTACCTGTCACTCCTGGCCGTGAGGTAACGCTCCTGTAACCTGATTGATCACTTACCTGTCAGGCAGACGGAACTCAGACTATCTTGAACCGTCGCCTCCGCCGTCACCTTCCCATGATAACAGGGGCGCCACGCCACGCCATGCCACGCCACGCACCTCACCGCCACATTCATAATCACCTCACTCTCACGCCGAGGCTGGTACGGAGTGACGTGACGTGTAGCAGCGGCCTGAAGGCAAGGACTGGGAGGCAACTCAACGCATGATGATGGTGATGATGATTAGGATTGTTGCTATCTTGGTTGTTGTTGTTGTTGTTGTTGTTGTTGTTGTTATTATGAAGATGAGTGTTGAGATAGTGAGTGAGTGTGGTGAATGTCTGTGTGAAGATGTTTATTTTTTTTTTTTTAAAGGCGAAGTGACAACAAAAATACATTAAAAAAAATCCACTTAATTATTGTTTTATTTATGATCATTATTTTCACAGAGTATTTTTATTTCAATTTTCCTTCGTTGAGGGCCACGTGCTCCTTGAGACTATCTTTACAGTACCTATATTCACGGAAACACTTCCTTACTTACAATAGTGCTTTTGGAAGGGTCATACCACTCCTAGTTGCTCATCTTCACCATTAAACCCATTGAAGGCTTTACGTACTTGCCTTGTGTACTTAATGCCACCTTCAGACGCTCGTGTTATAGTATTTCATCTCATCATCATCACCATCATCACCATCATCACCACCATCGAAGCAGTGGTGGTGGTGGTGGTGGCTAGCAGGACGCACTATAGCACTCACTCAGCACTGCCTGGCGTGGCGTGGGTATCGGTGCTGCACTTACTATGATATATAAAGAGGAGGCTTGGCTTGCCCTCCCTTATGGTATCCTCGCTGTACCATCTCCTTCCCTTTATTTTATTGCAGATCTTCTATTTATCCGCTCAACATCCTTAATTCCGCTGCAGGTCTCTTACTTTCCCCTTCCTTCCTAGTCCAATACTTCTTGATGCCCTTCATTTTCTCCTTCCCCTTCCTTCACCTCCTCTCCTGGTTCGGCCTCGCTGTGTCTCGTCTTGTCTCGCTGTCTTCCCTACGACCAACAGTGCTTCGCTAGCCACCCCTTCCATGGTTACTCGGCCTCAGATTGTAGACTGAGATGGGAATTTTCATACCCCTTCCCCGCCCTATCCAACCCTGACCCGCTAAACCCCAACCTCACCTCACCCACCACTACCTCCAACAGTTCAGTTCAGTCTAGTTCTGTTCAGTTCAGTTCAGTTCGTTTCAAAGGGAGATAAACAACTGTGGTTTTGTTTTAAGATTTTTAATTTTTTTTATTAAGTGTAACTGGTTGTTTTCGCCGTGATGTCTTGTGGGTAACTGACTCAGCAGCTCAGTCAGTGTTCAGCGGCAACACTCACGCTCATGCACGCCTACACACACCATCCAAGCAGCATGACAAACACCTAGACAAGTAATGGGAAACAAGATGGTGTGTGTGTGTGTGTGTGTGTGTGTGTGTGTGTGTGTGTGTGTGTGTGTGTGTGTGTGTGTGTGTGTCGCTGCATATACTTATTCCACCCAAATTATTGTATTGGTTGCATTGTTTCATTGCTTTTATATTGTATTTTATTATGAATTACATTATGTTCACCGTATTTTGTTTGTTTATTTATCTATTATATTTGTGTAGATGTTGATTCTTGTATTTATTGGGTTTAGTTTTGTTCGTGAACGTCAATCTATCTTCTTCTGGCCTCAATGTCTTGGTTGTCTCGCCTTCTTTCACTGTTAAAGACGCACACACATACACACACACACACACACACACACACACACACACACACACACACACACATACACACACACACACACACACACACACACACACACACACACACACACACACACACACACACACACACACACACACACACACACACACACACACACACACACACACACACACACACACACACACTGCCCTTCAAAGAGGTAAAGGTCTCCTAATACACACAAGTTCAGTATCAAATCTTTTATTCAAGTGCAAAGCACAAATGGTATGAAACACAACCGATGCAACAGATGTCAAAATAAATACAAGAGAGATGGGTTACAGACGCGGCCGGTGAGAGGCCTCCGAGGAGGGAGAGAGTCGGGGCCGGTGGGCCGCGGAGCAAAGGATGAAGGATGGAGGGCGGGGTGCCCACCGACTGCCGCGGGGCAGGGCGGGGCAGGGTGTGCCTGCCGGGCCGCGGTGGCCGGTGCGAGGCAGCCGCTGGGTGTCAGTGAGTGCTGTTAAGCGATGAAGGCGTTGTCATGGGAGGATCGCTCGAACACTTAAAAATAAATAACTGGCTGCCTACGAGGCTGCAGCACCGCGGGGGCGGCACCACAACTACAGTCGTGGACCGAATACAGTAGTGGCAGCGCTGCATCATTCACCAATAATTGTTTTTTACCCAATTTTTTTGTTATATATATAAGTAGAAGTAAAGCTACTAACGTATTATAATAAATATGTGAACAGCGCCGGCCCGCGGACCGGCTGTGTCAGGAAGCCGAGCCGAGGGTCGCGCCGCCACACTCAACAATATGAGGGACTAGTTAAACTGACAGTTAATGCAAGGCGCACCGCAACGCATGATCTGGTGGCTAAAGGATTCAAGTTAACGCGATCTACATTAACGAGAAAGTGTCTTTAGAGTGTATAAAAATGTGAGTCGTCCCGCGCCGTTGGGGTTAACATACAATTTTTATAACCAAGATCTGGATACGGAGCTGCAATGTCTGCCAGCCAAGGAGAGAATAGAATGCCATGCTTGGGAACGAGAGACAGTTATGGGAAGACTTATAAAAGCTATTAATGTAGGATATAAGACGTACAATTGCATTGTAAAGAAAACACCATCAAAATCACTAATCAAAGCTGATATGCAAAGTTCAAATCTTAAGTGAATCTTGCGCGTCGCAGCGATTCCCTAACTGCTTGTGGGCGGGTGGCGGGGACCGTGCCCCTGGGTGGTGGTGGTGGTGGTGAGGTGCCGCCCCAGGAGCCGCATCACCTCGAGTGCCGAATAGTCTGTTTTGATGTCAAGCGTAGTGAGTTCATGCGTTCATCCGACCCGTGAAACACGTCCTTTTGAGAGGCAGCCTCACCTGTCTCAGAGGATGTCGCGACAACACTCTCGTTGGTTGGTTTTAATGGGCGAAACTATGAAAAAATATGATTAATTTTCGTACCGAACGTAATGCATGAGAATGGTGTCGCAACGTTGCCTTCGAGACAGGGCGCCGGTGACTGTCCGCAGGCCGACACTCAACACCAACTCTCGGCCTCTCCGAGAGTTTCGAAATGCTATCTTGAGTCGCTTTAGTGGTGGCGAAACCATGACTTTGTACTAGTTTTGGATAACAAATGGCCAAAGCTTGATTAGTTTCCAAATTGTGTGTTCATGTTTAGGTTGGATGCAGCCCGCGTCACGGGGTTACAAACGGTTAATACTTCGTGCCGGTGACCGATCAGGGAGGCGGGCAGGCGGGGACGAGTTCACTCGCGTGGCGTGAAGATCAGTTTGAAGGGGTTCCAGTCAAGGGAGATCTTGCCTTTGGGCAGCTCTGGTACGACGTCCTCTGCCAGGGTGATGTCATAACGCTGCAGCAGTGTGGTGACCACGATGAAGGCAATGTTGGCCACCACCTTGGACCCCACGCAGGACCGCTTACCAGTGCTGAACGGAATGAAATACTCGGGTTTCTTGAGGCTGCCGTCCTTCAGGAACCTTTCTGGCATGAACTTCTGGGGCTCGTCCCACAGTTTGGGTGAAGTGTTCATCTCGAAGTTGTTGAGGAACATGATGGATCCTTTCTCGACATAGTGACCTCCAACTGTGGCGTCCTCTGTAGCGACGTGGGGCACGACGGGGGAGGATGTGAGCCTGAGCACCTCGTACAACACAGCCTGACTGTACAGCATGTCATGACGGTCCTGGAGGGTGGCAGCACGTTCACGTCCGATCTTATCGTCAATCTGAGGAGGAACAAAATGTGGGTGTTAGTCAGGCAAGACCAAAACTAAATACATCATGTAGTATATATAAGATGAATATACAGTAAGTAATGAGGAGGTGGGAAGGGATGTGGCGTGACTCACCTCAGCACGGAGAGCGTTGAGCACGTGTGGGTTTTGAAGGATGTGACCGAGGAGGCGCATCACGATGTTACTGATGGCCATGGAACCGCCGAGCAGGTCTTCAACGATGTACAGAATGGTCTGCCAGTCCCACTTCTCACCATCGCTTTCAATCTGAGGAGGAACACAAAAATTCATGAGTAAAAGAAGAATAAACATGATGAGGAGGAAGAGCAAGCAAATATTAACCACCACAAAGCAGAAGACTGAAGCAGCAGGACGCAACTTACCAGGAGGTTGGCGAAGCAGGCATCGACGAGGTCCTCTACATCATTGGGGTCCTGCTTGAGACGCTGGTACTTCTCGAGGCAGATGTTGTGCAGGATGTAGTCACGGATGTCAGACACGTTGGACTTGATCTTGTTGATGTAAGAAGAGAAGAGAGGCTCGAGGCTGGGCAGGAAGTCCATAACGTGGCCGGTGTTGATGTCTCTGAAGATGAAGTCAAAGTTCTTCACCACCTGTTGGAAGTCTTCTTGCTCGTACTGGAACTTCTTAGAGCACATATATCCGCTGAAGATGTTCATGGCGCAGTAAGACAGGATCTCCTTGGCCTCAACGGGGGTTCCAATCACTTTGTCGAACTGCGGAACAGAAAATAAAACACATGAGTATAGTGCCGCAAAAACCCTGTCTGTCTGTATGTCTGTATTTAACATTTCTTTCATTTACTTTAAGACAGCAAGGAAAAAGGTATATTTAACTCACCTCAGCGGTTAGTGTGGGCATCTCAGAGATGACATTGGCTTCGAACTTAGAGAAATTGTCTTCTTGTCCGCGGAACATAAGGAAGGAGCGAGCGAGGGTCATACGGCGCTTCTGGTGGTCACTCCAGTCACACAGGGCAAGAGCTGTTGGAAAGAGAGAGAGGCGTTGATTATTTACTGCTGGGCTGGGTCACGTTGGGTTAGCTTAGATTACATTATATTCATTTCGATGTGGTCAACTTAGGTTTGGTTAGATTAGGTACCTACAAGGGTGATTTATAAGGTGTATAATGAGTAAGTAAGAACATTGTTAATGATGAACTGTAGAATAAGAAATTAAAAGAAAGTTAGAAGTATTTTTGTGGTAAGGAAGGAAAAGAGGGAAGGGGAGGAGGAAGAGGAGGAGAGGAGAGCTTCCTGGCAACAAGGAAGAATACCTCCCTCCTTTTCCTCCTCCTCCTCCTCCTCTTCGCTCCTAGATACACTTGGGTCACCTTCAGCTCCCCTCCTCCCTTCCTCACCCCCCCAGGCCCCTCCTCCTACCCGCCGCCACCGCACCAACGGGTTGTATAATTGTGCCGCATGACTTGTGTGTTTACGTTACTATTATTATTATTGTTATTATTATCATTATTATTATTATTATTATTATCATTATTATTATTATTCGTTCTGCTGTTGTTCCCAGTGTCCTAATGATGAATTTACGTTAATTTATTATTGATCAGTGACTGTTGCTTTACTTCTATTGCTTGTTTAGTGATCAGCATTGACTGTGTTCTGGAATGTGAGGTGAGGCGAGGGAGGAACCAGTTAAGTAAAGAGCAGCTGAGTGTTGGCTCGCGGCGGTAAGGAAACTCAAGTACAGGTGGCTGGTAGGGCGGCGGGAGCAGGTTTGGCCGCGCCTCTCATTGAATCTAAGGCTCTGTTTGTCTCGTCCCTTCCCTTGCCTCGCCGTTCACCCTCATTGGCTTAACTACCTCATTATGGTGTAGCGTTAGGAAGGTGAATATGAGTTAAGGTGAGGCAAGGGTTGGTTCAGGCTGGTCACAGGCTGCACTCACACTAGGGGAGCCTACTGACCCTGGCCGTGTGAGGGTGAGAGTGAGCGATAACTTGTGGAAATGTTGAGTAACGGTATTCTATGTGACTGGTTTTTGGATTACTTGAAGAAAGTGAAACTCATTGACAAGCCAGACGAGTAATTTTCCCCGCGTGCTATGTCTAACCTCCCACTGACGCGCCATTACAAGGTCAAGGCGACCCAAAGGCAACACCACTTCCGGGTGTCTTCCTTAGACATCAAGAAAGCCGAACCAAGTGTTGGCTGAGGCTACTGATAGAGATGTGAATGAAGGGAAAGTAAAATGGTGTTTACTAGGAATTACTTAAGGATATAGAAAGTTTGCTCTCAAGAGAACGAGGAGTGAAATGTTGTATAGAACACTTACAGTGCTGGCGGTCGCCTCCGAAGTAGAGTTTGAAGCGGAGGAGGTCAGGGCGGGCGTCGAAGGAGTTGGCCTTAGTAATGAGGACTTCCTTGATGGTATCGTAGGTGTTCACGACTACAGAATTGTTGCTGCCCATCTTGAGGGAGTAGACGGCGCCGTACTTATCCTTCAGATCAGAGAAGCCTTGGTAAGGGCACTCGCTGTACTTCCGGAGGCTGAGCAGGTTGCCGAAGAAGGGGATTGGAGTCGGGCCGGGAGGTGGTGTTGGCTTGGCGATCTCCAGGTCGTCACTGCTCTTCGATGTTGTTGATGAGTCTTGTTGGAAGTACTGCTGCTTCTGTTGCTTTTTGCGTCTCCGTGCGGTCTCCTGGACAGCGACAGCCACCAGGACCATCATCATCAACACGATAGTTGCGGGAGCTAAAACGAAGACCATGTTTGCGAGCAGTTCTCAAGGCAGTGACTGACGACGATGGTAGAGTCGCGCCGCTATTTATACACAGGACGCCCCCGGGGGACGGGGGTTTCTTGAAAAATAATGGAAGGAGCAGAAACCACAGGATTGGCTAAAGGAGCGATGGTGTGGGCGGGGCTTAAGGAACAGGATGAGAAGCTTAGCAGGTAACACTTGTAGACTGGGCGCGGCGTCACTTGCACGCCGCCGCGTCCAGCCTCTGGTGAGTTAGTCTTCCGATACTGTAATCTGCTCACTCCTCTGCTCCGAGACTCCCTTCCTCATGCCTTTACTCCTCCATCATGTCTTCACCTCCTCATCACCGCCGATCATTCCCGCCTCCCACCACCCATTCACTACTAAACACATTGATTCCATTGCATCTTTTTATCTTGCGTTGCGGGGACTCATACGTGAAGTTGTGTCAAGTGACGCAGATGTATTTCAACGCTGCTTTGGGGCTGCCGTGTTGGGGGGGGGCGGGGGCGGGGGCGGGAGGGCGGGATGCTGGGCCTGGGTGGGAGGGCGTGATAAGGCCCGTCAAGCTGAACCTCACTTGTATGATCCCTTGAGCGGCCTTGAGCCTTAGTACATGTGTGATCCGCTCACTCTCTTGTGACATGCACACACCGGTGTTCGGGGTGTGAAGTGTAACCTACTGTGACTCCGAACAAACCTTGATTTCCTATTCTCCGTTAGCTAGGTAGAGGGTGTGCCTGGGCATAAAACTTCTAGGGTTTTGCCGTATTTTCCTGAATCGTTAAGGCCTTGAACGTGATGACAAGTGTGCGCACCGACCACAGAGTGTCTAGGGCAGCGCGGCGCGGTAGTCCCCCGGTTAAGTAGGCCTCAAGGGGGACGCCTCGGGGGGAAGAAATGTGTGAGGATGATGGTTGAGAGAGAGAGAGAGAGAGAGAGAGAGAGAGAGAGAGAGAGAGAGAGAGAGAGAGAGAGAGAGAGAGAGAGAGAGAGAGAGAGAGAGAGAGAGAGAGAGAGAGAGAGAGAGAGAAGAGAGAGAGAGAAAGAGAGAGAAAAGAGAGAGTGAGCCACCCTTCCGGCAGCCTCCCACACTTAGGCCGAGCACTCCACGCCCTACGACTTATTAGTATCATTATTATCATTATTATTATTATTATTATTATTATTATTATTATTATTATTATTATTATTATTATTATTATTATTATTATTATTATTATTATTATTATTATTATCATCGTTATCACTCACTCACACACACACTCACACACTCACTCACTCACTCACTCACTCACTTACTTACTTTCCTAATATTTTTTTTCTTTTACTTCTTTGTAAGATATTTTTTTGAAGTTGGAGAAAAAAAATTGCGTATTAAAATTTGTGGAGATTTCTTTTTGATAGCTTTCTGGTTGACTCTCTCTCTCTCTCTCTCTCTCTCTCTCTTCTCTCTGCTCTCTCTCTCTCTCTCTCTCTCTCTCCTCTCTTCTCTCTCTCTCTCTCTCTCTCTCTCTCTCTCTCTCTCTCTCTCCTCTCTCTTCTCTCTCTCTCTCTCTCTCTCTCTCTCTCTCTCCTTCTCCTCTCTCTCTCTCTCCTCTCTCTCTCATCTCTCCTCTCTCTCTCTCTCTCTCTCTCTCTCTCTCCTCTCTCTCTCTCTCCTCTCTCTCTCTCTCCCTCTCTCTCACTCTCCTCTCTCTCTCTCCTCTCTCTCTCTCTCCTCTCTATCTCCTCCTCTCTCCTCTCTCTCTCTCTCTCTCTCTCCTCTCTCCTCCTCTCTCTCTCTCTCTCCTCTCTCTCTCTCTCTCTCTCTCTTTCTGTCAATATCAGTATCACAAGGGGAAAAAAAAGTCAATAAAAGGGAAAAGAATGACAACAAGGAGAGAGAGAGAGAGAGAGAGAGAGAGAGAGAGAGAGAGAGAGAGAGAGAGAGAGAGAGAGAAAAAAAAAGAAAACTAGTGTCTTTCCTTTATTTCCTGTTGTTTTCCCCCCTTACCCCCTTTTACCCCCCTACCCCCCCTTACCCCCTACCCCCCTACCCCACTACCCTTTTACCCCCCTCCCTCTCTCCCCCCTCCCCCCTGACCGATAGTTAGTCAAAGTCACACTAGTGGTACGCAGCTATATACAAAAAAACTTCTTGATAATAATAATAATAATAATAATAATAATAATAATAGTTACGTTCTGAGATAGTCTAAAGTTGAGTTGGCGTGACCGCAGACTTTATCGTGGCAGCGGCGGCAGGACAGGACAAGGGGGAGAGGTAAACACATTGTTCTGATGCTGTACAGTTAACTCTTGCTGCAATGCACTGTGTGGTGTGATGGGGGGGGGGTGAGGGTGAGAAAGGAAGTAAGGGAGGAAGGGAAGGGAGGGTAGAAGGATAGAGAGGGAGGGAAGGATAGAGAGGAAGGGAGGGAAGGGTAGAGAGGTGGAAGAATGACTAGGTGGTTTCATTCGACTGTAAGATATATTAGAGCCGCTTTCGTATACATTACAGAAAACCTTAAACCTACATAACTTGCATTGCTTGTCCTGCTTTTCCCTCTGAGAATACATTGGTTTGAGTTCAGAAAATTGAATTAGAGAGTTAAGAGAGGAAGAGATCAGTTATGGAAAGAATTGATCGGGAGAGTCAGTTAGGAAGGTGACGATTTGATGAGTGTGTGGATGTGTGTGTGTGTGTGTGTGGGTGGGTGGGTGTGAGGAAGCATAGGAGGAGGGAAAAGGAGGAAGGAAGGAAGGAAGAAGAGGAGGGAGAGGAGGGAAAGGGAAGGAATGCTTGGGAGGAGGAAGGAGAAAGAGAGAGAGAGAGAGAGAGAGAGAGAGAGAGAGAGAGAGAGAGAGAGAGAAAAAAAAAAAAGAGAGAGAGAGAGTGGGAGGTACTGGTCTTCTTCCTGTCCTCATTGTTCTTGTCTCTCTCTCTCTCTCTCTCTCTCTCTCTCTCTCTCTCTCTCTCTCTCTCTCTCTCTCTCTCTCTCTCTCTCTCTCTCTCTCTCTCTCTCTCTCTCTCTCTCTCTCTCTCTCTCTCTCTCTCTCTCTCTTTATCTATCTCTATCTCTATCTCTCTCCTACACTTTAAAGTCGCTCGCTAGTGTTATTTTGTTTTCTCATCTTTATCAATGTTTTCCCATCTCCATTGTTTTTTTTAGTCTCCTTACAAGTGTTCATCTATTCACCTCCTCCTTAGCTTGCCTCTCTCACTCCTGCAAGTCAAAATACGTAAAAAAAAAAAAATGAAAAAGAATCGGAAAAAGTCGGGTTATATTATCATAAGATAGGGAACGGAATTTTTTTGCGTTCAAAACTACGTGTATATAATATTATTTTTGTCGGGGTAGATGTTGCCGTGTGACGTTCATACTTTACACACAACTGAACGACAGCATTAAGTAGTGTGTGTGTTGTGTGTGTATAGGACAGAAGGAGCCTCTCTCTCTCTCTCACTCCCTCTCCCGTTCTCTCTCTGAATGTGTGTCTCAGAATAATATAAATCTGCTGTTCTATATATCGATGCTGGTTGGTTTTGATCTTGCTGTCAGAGTCTTGATTAACTTTTTTATTTTTGATGTGATTAATTATATTCGTTTGTTTTATTATTTTTTTTTAATTAGTTCGTGTTTGGTAGTAGTGGTGGTGTTGTTTTGTGTATGAGGTTTAAATGTTGTATTGTTTTGCTTTTTTTTCATTTTAATACGTATAGCTTCTTTAGACTTGCTTTTCATTGTTAATATGGCTGCACTCACACACACTAACATCATACCTGGAAATATTACTTCAAGGAACTTACTATTCTTCATTATTATTTATCACCATTAAATTTTTCAATGTATCTTGCTGAAAATAATGAACAAAATAAGACGTGCCTAATAGAGTTCCATTGATGTTGTATTTGTGTTGTCTCGCTTCCTTCGTAATGTTGTATTTGTGAGTGCATGTGTAAGTTAATATTGTGTTGCATTAAAACTCTGGATATTACATAATGATAAAAAAATAATAGAGAAGAAAAGAAAAAAAAAATATTATGTATATTTATGTATTTATTTATTTGTTAGTGCGTGTGAGTGAAGTTGTGGACACTTGTATGTAAGAGAACGAACATTTCCATCAGCATCTTCCTTGTTCATTGTATTGTCAACTTGGCTGCGGCGGCCGAGGCGGTGGTGGTGGTGGTGGTGGTGGTGTTGTGAGCCTGCCATGGCGGTGCCTTCCACTATGAGCCCCTTAGACGCAGGTGCTGGAGTGTTCCCGAGGCAGTGTCCAGCCTCCTCCTCCTCCTCCTCCCGTGGCAAGGGCGGGTATGGGTGTGGGATACTTAGTGGTTAGATCCTTCCAAGTAGATCAAATACTGAACAAAGACTTCAAACACTGTCTCAAGGTGGCTTGGGTACACACACTCGACACCAGATTATTTTTCTTAACGTTGAAGCCTGATAAAGAAAGCTACTGAGTATGTCGCTGTAGGGGAGACGTAGAAGACATTGTGTGTAGTACTGTCACTACCACGCCTCGTCGAGGTGGTGGGCGGGATGGGTGGCAGGGGCAGCTGACGCTCACTTGGAGGGTCGTGGAGTGCTCCTGCGGGAGGTGTGCATGTCAGGCTGGTGTATCCCGTGATGTGGCTTGGAGGGGGGCGGCGGACGGGGAGCAGGGGGCAGGGGGCAGGGAGTGGGGAAGAGAGGGAGGCAGCATATATCTCACTGTG